>JAMXBB010000004.1:115187519-115220212 GCA_024138015.1 Lumnitzera littorea | reverse complement strand
TCATCAATAATAATAATAATAATAATAATAATATTTGTAATTTTCTTAATTGAAATAATTATAATAATAATAATAATAATAATAATAAATCAATTAATTAATTAGAAAATAATAAAATAGAAAAATTTGCATTAATAAATCTTAAACCTAAAAAAAAAGTAATTATAGTAAAATAGGTTTAAATTAAGAAAATTACAAAATTTACAATTCAAATAATTATTAAATTGTAATTATACTAAGAAAAGCATAATTTGATATTTTATAATTTTTTCAGTCAAAATAATGAAGTTTGTAATATTTTGATATCACAGTCAAAACTGCGGGTTATAACATCCAAAATGAACTTCGCTATAAAAAAGTATACCCGAAAACGATCAAAATAAACTATAAGTTCATAAGAATCCAAACTAGAATGAAAAATTTATACTTGATTGAAAATTTAAGATAACCAAGAAAAGTAAGTAAATTATTTAAGTAAAACTATGTATTTACACCATACTTGGGTTATAGTAAGGAACTAGGTAAATAACGATAGATATTTAGTTAATAGAGAAACCTAGTATTTCAGAATACTTATAAGTTTTCTTATCTTTTAGGAATTCGATTATCGAGTCTTAAAATTTCTCAATGGTCGGGAAAGTAAGCATTAACCCAGGTAAAGGAGTTCTTATAATCTGCTATCTACTTGCTTGTTGATTGATACTAATTGTTTGATTGAATGACTGATTGCTTTGTGTGTTATTATCTGTGTGATTACTTTCTTAAATTAGTAAATATAACTATTCGACTAAAATAACTAGTTACATCTATCGTATGTTTGTGACCTAATTGGTATACTGATAGAATGTGTTAGCTTTGCAAATTTTTGAGAAAAGTATTTTTGATAAATGTTTTTCAAATCTTAAATATATTTTGTATGATTTTTGCAAGGGCTCATAGTGCTTGTGAATGATATTTCGTCATTAAGTCAAAGCTAGCATAGTACCTCTAATTAATTGCGAGAGGATTGACATATTTATGCCCGTAGGGCCTTAGATATTTGTTGATAGCAAGATGAACTTACTTTTTATGCCTAAGGGGCCTTTGATATGTTTGGTGGGCAACCTTAGTTGGGGGTTACTTATATTGGTTGTTGATTCTTGGATTAAGATAATAGTCGAGTAACGTCTGGTGGGACCGTACCTCAGGCAGCCTCATGCGGTTAAGGTGAGGTACTTCGTACAGGTAAGTACAGAGGAAAAATCAACGTGTAGACAATGTACTCCTATGAATGTGTTATTTGCATTCATTGTGTTTGTATTCATTTCGTATGTAGGTAACTTACATGTATGCTAATAATGTTTGTTTGATAACTTGTTTAAACGGTAGTGGTGAGGAACAAATTTACTAAGCCGTGGTTTGTTCATTTCCATATAATTTCTTTTGCAGGATTCTTGTAAGCAGGATTTAGGATAAGCTTGAGAGTAAAATGCCAACTGGAGATAGGTTTTGCAAAGTTAAAGTTGATTGAAAAGTGCATAGTGGTACAAAAATAATTTATGTAGAGTATATTCATATGATAAGTATCTATAGTATTTCTTGTAAAATAGTAAGTTGTTTTACCTTATCTTAGTATTTGGTAGAGGATATCGATTCTCTACGGTTCTAATGGATTGTGGCTTATCGGATATCCATATTCACTTATATTTTATATCAAACTATTTAATTAAAATAAAAAACCTTAGTGTTTAATTATATAGAGTTTACAATCTCTGACTTACAAGACAGTTTTTATATCATGAGTACTCACATGATATGGAAATTTTAGACAATCTTATTAGGCCCCTTTTATGGTCATGATAAAGTGCCTTTCTTCCCAACCTAAAGGTGGTAATATCCTCAAACTCATCATAAGTCACTAACTCATCAAGGCTACCTATAGTTGTAAAAATAAAGAAATGAGCGAAGTCTAGTATGTAATACATAAACACTTTTGAAGTCATACAGATACATTTAAATTTAAAAGATAACAAGGATTCATTTATTATCTTTAATTTAAGTTAGCAATGAGCAAAGGAGCTCTCATGACCTTACTATACCTCTAATATATATAAGCTTTTAATACATATATAATATAGTATTAGGAGCTACTACTATGGTACTAGGCCCAACACCTATGTGTCTATGAGTGCATGAGTCACCTAAATCAACTTCGTATCCTTTCGATACAAGACTTCGCTGGGACAACATCATATGTTGATCATTACGATACCCCTTAAGATTTTACTAGTATTAGTCCCTAAGTTGAGCCACATACAACCAACAATCAATTCATTTGGTAAAATTAGAATTAGTTCAGTTAATTCCTACTAACATATCAAAGACAATCAACATATAAGCATCATGTGCTTAGTATAATTTTCTTGCTTGACACTATGTTGTCATCACTCCTAAAACCAAGCATTAAGGGATAACCATTAGAACTTGAGTAACAACCTACTCTTACTCGATGGCCAACTCTTACCCTTACTTTATGTTTAACTTTGACACTTAGAATCTAAAGTAAAAACTTTTGAAGGGTATGTATTAGTTAGTATTATAGTTTAGTTACAAGGTCAAAAAGGTAGATGAAAGTAGAAAAAAATTAATAAGATGGATTAAATGGACAATTACACTGAAAACTAGTCAAAATTGTTAAATTATTGATAACTAAGGGTGAACTTGTCATTAGATTTTGTCATATTATGTATGCACTCATAATATGAAGATTACCTAATAAGTTAGAGGTTATAGATTCTAACTAAATAATCTCTCATGACATTTAATCATAATACATAAATTTAATTAATTATGAAAAAAATTGACAAATCGATATTCCATAGTTTGCTAGAAGCGCAGAGAATCAAAATCTCATACCAAACAATAAGATGGAGTAGTCAAAGCCTTTTAAGGGATGTTGGTTCAAACAAGATTAAAGGTAAGGGAGATTTGAAATAGAAAAGCACATGTTTTAATATTCTCCCTAATGCAGTCTAAGTTAACTCCAAATATAATCTATCATATACCTATCCTTCATGACTTGAGTCTCACATGCTCATCACTTAGCTCCTAGCCCATCGATAACTTTTATATATCTAACAATAAAGACTATTGGGGTATGAACAAAACCACCATTCAATGAGATCATTTTCAAACTATACAACAAATAATTAGCAAGTAAATTATCAATCATTAACATACAATGCATGTACAAACATGTGAATGCAACTGTATACATAATCATCTAGAAACTATGTATAGCTTAGACTTACACCCTCCGATCGTCAAGGGTTAGGGAATAAGTTCTAACTTCCTCAGCTCTAGTTTCTACCACTTTAAGCAAAATTTCCCTTGGTCTAATTTCTTATTAATTATAATATATCAAAATATTACAAGTTAGCTTAAGATTTTTTTAATTTTAAATATTAAAATAATGTTATGATAGGACATACAACTTCGAGGTAACCTTAAGTGATTGTATTAGTAAATGAAGCCCCAATTATGGAACAACATTTCCTAGTACGCAGTAGTTTTTGAAGATTGTTGGGTTGGTGTTAGGTAATGAAGGGTTGTCAATTAAGGTTGGTTAGTTTGTGGTTTAGGCGGCTTGGTCATAAGCAACTATTATGGTAAGCATTGGATAGGGGTGGTTGGTGTATGAGGGAGAGTAATTGAGTTAGGGTCCTACTATGTGGTGGCAATGAGTGTATGTAGTATTGGATGTTGTTACAGTAGATAAAGATGACTAAGGATGATGGTTGGATTTTACTGTATTGGTGAAGATTACGTTGTTAGATGCCTCCTTTGTTGATTCTTAAGATTGAGCTTAATAATAGATTAACACATATCCATATTCAAATTTACCAATTCTTTGTTTTAGAGATATTTATGTAAATCTTTACAAGATGTGGCCATTTCACTAATGATTTCCATAAGATTCTTTTAAATCCATGGTGTTTTCTCCTTACTGGAATTGGGTTCTATTGCTTGGACTCGAACTTATAGCCCACTATTTCCTATACACATTCCTTGCCAACTCAACTAAGTTCTTTTCTTGTTATAAACTATAACCTAATTTTATTTAACATTTCATCATTAGGCCCAACTTTATTTTGGCCTTTCACTACCTAACCTAACTCAACCTAAGTTGTTCTAAAACGATCTTAGCCTTCTTGCATAGCTTAGAAATATATATGCTAAACATTTTCAACACCCTTTTTTAATTATAATTTAATAAATCTTGAGTCTTATTTTAGATTCAAATTTTAAATTGAATAAAAGTCTATTTCATCAACTTAATCATTTTATTGGACTTTTTCTATAATGTTTTCTAATGAAGCTTAATTCTCAAATCTCTAAATTTATTAAATTGCATGTATATTTTTTATTATTAACTAACCTGACTCTATATGACTAATTAACTTGACTTGAACACTTTAGAAACTTTTTTTTTTATTATTTTTTCAAATTTTTTTGTCTTTTTTCTATTTTTTAGGTATTTTTTAATCTTTCATTTTTTTTTTTTTTATTTTTTAACTTTTTTTTGTGTTTTTTTTTCTATAAATCTAGCCCAAAATAAGAACCTAAAATAAAAAGGTAGCAAAAATAAGGTGTCTATAGTGTCCTTACATTTTCTTGAAGGTTCTTCAATTTTTTTTTGTACCTTAACCCTCAAATTCAACTTTCGGCTTCAAGTTTGAGAGAAGTTTTGTGTAACTTCTATTCCATGAAAGGTATCATATCATTATTGTGAGAAAGGTATGTGGGAGGAGTGGAAGACATTACAGATAGCAGAGAGTTTTAATCTTTTTTAAGGACCATATTATCCTTACTATCCAGAATTGGTTACATGGCAAAACAAGGCTATAAATCTTATTTTGTTATTTTATTTCCTTCCTAATAATAATAATAATGTACAATTTTTTGTTTCTTATAACTCTTCCCCCCTTACATAATTTTCATCCTTGAAAGTTACTCACTTTGCTCTTGGAACAACTCTATGTATTTTCTTCTAATATCCTCTTCTAACTCTTAAGTAGCATATGTTCTAACTGATTCAACCATTACGATATAGACCTCCTTATTTTATGTACCATAGTGCCGACTATTTTTATAGGTTGCTTAATTGCAGACATAACTGACTCTCGATCTATAACTTATACATATTGATCTTCCTCTTGATCTAGATTGCATTTCGTATACTTCCTCATTGTTCATAAATGAAATATGTTATGTGCATCTTTTAGCCTTAGAGGGAGTTCTAACCTATATGTTACTTTACCAATCTTTTCTATGAATTTGAAAGAACTAACATACCTTCAATTTAGCTTTCCTCTTAAACCAAATTTGAGTATTCCTTTATTTGGTGAAACCTTTAATCAGACTTTCATACCTAAAACTCTAAAGGATGACAACGTTTATCAACATAACTCTTCTGTCGACTCTATGCTACTTGCATCCTCTATTTGATTAACCTGACCTTATCCATTACTTCCTATACAAGATCTGGTCCTATGAATTGTTTTTGCCTAGTTCATCCTAATGACTAGGTGACTTACACTTTTATCAATACAATACTTCAAATAGGGTTGTTTAGAAAGTTGTTTGGTAATTGTTGTTATAAGCAAACTCTACTAAGGTCAAATGCTTATCCTACTAACCACCAATTGAGCACTTATGCTCTCAACAAATCCTTAAGAATCTAAATAGTACATTTTAACCATCTATTCGAGGATGGAAGGCAATTCTAAACTAAAATTTCATGCCCAAGGCATTTAGGAGACTCCTCCAAAAGTTACTAACAAGTTGAGTATCCCTATCAAAAGTGATAGTTATTAGCACTTTGTGTAATCCTAACATTTCTTATATGTACAGCCCGATAAGTCTTCCCAATTGGTATTTGATATTAATGGGGATAAAGTGAACCAATTTAGTCAACGATACTACATTATGTTTTGCTAAGGTAGTAACAAAGTCTATGGTCACATGTACCTACTTTCATATGGGTACTGGTAATGGCAATAACTCACTAGCATGTCTCTAGTGCTCAATTGTGATCAATTGGCATGTTTGGTACTTTGATAGATATTTAGCTATCTCTTTATTTATGTTGTTCCACTAATAATGATCCTTCAAGTTTTTATACATTTTTGTGCTACCTGAGTGTATAGTGTATGTCGAATAGTGTTCTTCTTTCATTAACTCATTTCTTAGCCCTGGTTGCATTGGTGCACATAATCTGCCTTTAAACCTCAAAATTCCTTCGGCATCCATGGTGAACTATAGAGCTTTCCCTACTTCCAACATACCTTTAATCTCCTGAATGCCCTGATCTTTAGCTTGTGCAACTTTAATTCTATTTATTAGGGTAGGCTAGACTCTTAAGCTCATCAATCTAACACTTACTTTTTTAGTTAAAACTTCTAACTCAAGGTAATGCATTTGTTTCGGTAAGTATCGTATGAAGTAATCAAGAATGCTAGATTTCCATGCCTCTTTTTGATTAGTGCATCAGCCGATTAGTGCATCAGCCACTACATTAACTTTTCCTAAGTGGAAATAAATATCTATGTCGTAGTCCTTTATCAACTCTAACCAATGCCTCTATCTCATATTCAAATCCCTTCACATGAAGAAATACTTGAGACTCTTATGATCTGTATACCCCTTACACTTCTCACCAATTAGATAATGCCTTAAAAGTTTCAATGCATGTACCATAACTACCAACTTTAGATCGTATATTAGGTAGTTCTTTCTAAATAACTTAAGCTAATGAAAGGCATAAGCAATCACCTTTCCATCTTTATAAGGACGAACCCTAACCCTTGTATAGACATGTTGCTATATATTGTAAATTCCACTTCAATACAAGGTAGTGTTAAAATTAGAGTCGTCATCTATCCTTGAGTTACTAGAAACTTACTTCACATTAATCATCCCATTTAAACTAAACAATTTTCTAAGTCAACCCGGTTAAAGGTACTGCTATTTTTGAAAATCCCTCCATAAAATCTTAGTATAAATTGGCTAACCTCAAAAAGCTTCTAATCTCATACTAATCTTAAACATTATAGTAGGTCTTAGCCAATCAACAACTGTATCACTCCTTGAAAAAGTGGAGTCGTAAAAGTCTCGCTATGTGATCCATCTTAAAATAGAAATTGACCTTACAACTACTATCATATACTTAGTTCACATTAAGTGTACTTGACTTTACTACTTTGAAGCATCCAGTTTGATGTTTGCATGATATAAACTTGTCAAATAATTTTTTTGAAATAACTGACGAAGTGAACTCATAGCTTTGACTTTTTAGAAAAGTATTGGTAAAAGCTATAGGTATATGTTGTTTGGTATATAGACTAAAGTATTGAAAACTAGTAAGCCCCCTAAGAAGACTCAGATAATTTTCTTAGCAGTTAAAAACGTCAATAATAAGAACAAAATTTAGCTAAACTCTGCTTGATCCTCACTTCTCGATCCCATTTGCTAAAGTTAATGTTTTAGGTATGGTACTTATCGTTCTATTATGAACTTATAAAACAGACTATAGAGGAATGAGTGATAACTTACTTAAGGAGCAAGATGGAGATTGAAGTTTGTGTTCAACACATCATAAGTAAGGTTTTTCAACCATATTAGTTAGATGTAATGCATGTAAAAGAAAATGTCATCACATAACGTCATCCTGTCCATTATGATATTAGAGAAATTGTACATACTCCAATTGGGGGTTAAGGAGTTTGATATTGCATACTTACAGATCAAAACCAAATTGGAGTTTGTGCAATAGAGAATACCCTTCGCTCAAGATGACCTTTAAACTATGGCCTCCAACCTTACCACGACCTCATCTCATATTACTTAGTTTTATTAAGGTAAGAAAAGAACCTTTTCAACTATCCTCATCGAAGCAATGCACATTTGGCTGAAGAATCTTAATTGTTACCCTTAGTGGATTGCGATACATGTTAGGTTAGACGTTAGCAAGTTTAAGTTAAATCGTTTTCGAAGTGATAAATTAATTTCAAACAATCTAATCAAAGCAATAATCATAAAACAACACCACATGGAGCTAAATTTTTACAGCAACAGACCACTATTCAAACACATGTATCGCACATGCACAAAGAACTAAATTACAATCATAAGCCAAAAACATACTAAAGCCTTCAAATATTCTCAAATAATACTCGAAAATGTTGTAAAACATTGATCCTACTTGTATTATTGCTCACTTTAGTATATTTATACAACTAATGTTTTGCTTACTTAGAAATCTATATATATATAACTTAGATTTAGTTTTCATAAGATTTATTAAGCATTAGGGTTTTATTTAACTTTTTGTTTTATCGTACAACTTGGTTGAAATACTATTTATAATGTTATATATGCATAAATATATTAACGCATATTATTCATATGTGGTGAAATATAGTTCTATTTATATATTTACTTAATTATTATAGTTTTATTATATAAGTTGTATTGAATTAGTGAACATTAATGATATACCTAGTTATACCATTACCTATTATATATCATTTCAATTATATCAAAATGTTCATTTCATCGATCAAATTATATTTCAATTATAGAAATATTGTCTTAAGACGATAGTTTTCATAATATTATAAATACCTACTTTATCACTTAGAATTATCCAATCTTAGTAAAATTAATATAATTGGATTCATATGAACTTAACAATACGTAATACATATTCTATTTTAAAGTGCAACTTTTCAACGATATTTTAATTCTACCATACATATAAGCCCATATAACAAGCACTATTATATTATTTCTATATTGCCTAAATAGAATATATTCTATGTAATTTCCTATTATATCTTAGTAAAATATGTTTTATCTAGCCCTAGTATGTATATATCAGAGCTCAAGTCATATAATATTATAAAATATAGCATAAATAATTACTGATCACACCTAACCAAATTAGAGGTAGTTAGGATTTAATTAAATAATTATAACATTTTAGCCTAAAATTGCTAAAAACATATCATGGTTAATAAATTAAGCTATTTAATTAAATAAATTCACAATAAATAGCTAAGGCTACCAAACAAATCCATGATAACTTTTGTAGACTAAAAAAAATATAGAGAATCCAATCAATAACTTGTTTTCTGCAATCGGGTTTATCACTTATATATGTAAAGTTACCTCCCCCCCCCTAATTTATAATTAATTAAGCAAATAATATTATTTTTACTCAAAATTAATCCTAACCCATCTTGACATCATTACAAGTCTCCAAAATTCATTGGATATCAATTTCATCAATTATTTCAACAAAGAATTAATTTATTTTAGAAAGTGCCCATTTTAACCATTTTTATGGTAAAAAATACAATAAATACTAAATATGTAAGAAATCAAAATCAGGCTACAAAGCATTAAACTAGATGTAATAGGGATTTTACAGAAAAATTTTGAGTTTAAAAAATCATTTGATATAGTTAATTTTAGTTTGAAAATTCATATGAGTAGTGCATTTCTTAAGGAAGTGTATACAGTAATCATAATTTTCAAAAATAAAAGTAAAACATGAAAACAACCTAGAAATAACCTAAGAGTAAATTTTTTTTCAAAATTTTCCTAATCAATTTACTATTTTTACAAAATTCATGAAAAATAGGGTAAATTCTAAAACCTTACATTCATCGAAGCTCCACTTATCGTTGGCCAATAGGGGTATGTCGACCAGCCTATACGTAAGTAGCCTTATTAGGGGGTAGCAGGTTTTCATAGCAGATTATCGATTAGTCGAGGAATTAGCCTTGGTTCGATCTTTACTTTATTTTTCCTTTTCTTTTTCTATTTTTTCTAAATTTTTCCATTATTTTTCTTTAAGTGATTTAGATTCCTAAAATGTCTAAAATAATGTCTAAAGTCTATATATACTAGTTTGGGTTAGTTATAATTTTCTTAAGAGTTAAGCAATTTTTATTTAATTATTAGTTGATAAAATTTAAGTAGGAGGTGTACATTTCTAATTAAATTAGCTTTTGATGTAGCTACTTGATGTTTTTCCCTTGCTACCATGATGATTTCCAGAATTTATCTAAGTATTTAGATAGATTTTATTGATATTTTAGCAAAAAATTGATATTTTTGGTATATTATATTAATATTTAGTACTTTTTCTAGTATACGTATATATATTCAATATACCTGATGCATGTAATGAGTAATCACACTCATATAATTATATCTTACACATGTTATTTATTTTGAAGATATATTTTTTGCTTAGATTTGTGAATTTATTGCTTATTTTATATATTTATTGAATTTTGGGTTAATTTACGAGAATATTTATTATATATACTAGATATATTTATAAAAATATATATTACGCCCCAAAGTAGTAGGGTCATAATAGTTCCACCGTACAAACCATTTTAAGATAGAAGTTGATCATACAACTGCTATCTTAGACTTGATTTACATAAAATATTCATGACTAACCCATTTTGAAATAAATGGTTTATAAATTAGATAAGTTATTTACTTAAGAATGTAAGGAATCATATACATACACTAAGATTTAAGTATTACAAATAATATTTATAGGGTTTTATTGTCCTATACTTTTTAGGTAATACATTATTTGAAAATGAAAGATTCTAAATATAAGCTAAGACCTTAAAGGTATATATGTGCTTCAGATGTATTTCCTTACTTCCTAGGATTGAACAGTTGCTAGCTTCAAGGTAATTGTAAGTTACTTCCTAGTTAGCACCTACAACAATAAGTTAGGACGGAGACTCAAAACCATATAGCAAACACAAACGGGGTTATCAACCAAATCACTTAGTTAGATGCAATGCATGTACACGTAAATGCCATCGTACGACGTTGTTCAACTTGTCGTGAGATTAGAGAAATTACGCCCGCTTTAATCTGGGTTGAGGAGTTGCTATTAATGTAACAGCTCACGACTAAACTCAAGTTTTTGTAATGGAGACACCGCTCCTCCCGTAACTACTTTCGAACCGTTGACCTTACCCTTGCAATGACCTCTTCACCTATCACTTAGTTTGACTAAGGATAAAGAAGAAACTAATTATGCTATCCAGCGCTATCTTTTTTGAAGGGGTCAGTATTTGACCAGATAATCCTAGGTTTCCCTTAATGGGTTGTTATGCAGGTTCGATTTATGTTTACAGGTTGTATATTTCATTAAGTCCACTTTAGAATGATCAATCATTTCATATAAATCACACAATACAAGTTAAATTAGTACATCAAAATCATATCGTCAACTTAGAACAAGTACAATCATGTACAATTTTAAGCCTCCAAAATACAATACTGTATTAATCCCAACTTATTTGGACTCTACGCTTGCTTACTCAAGGTCTGACTCGCTCAGGCCATTATCAATTACCCCTATAATATAAATGTGGTTTCAGTTTTCCATATAACTATTATAGGTTGATTTTATCCTGTAACACTTATTGGTAATTTTTTGGTTTAAGGTTTAATATGCCCAATTATCTAGGTTCTTAAGTTTTTTACTATTATTCTTGATTTGGGCTAAGTTCGAGTTCAGTTTTCTATATTGATTTCTAAATTAGGTTCTAGTTCATTTTCTAAATACAGTTTTATATACAAACCCTAAAACTCATTTCGACCCCATAACGTGAAATTAATCACATTATTTTTTGGGTCTCCTAAATATCATATTTACCCCTATTAGATTTTATATTACTTAAGTACCAAATTTATTTTCGATGTGATAAAATTTTAAATTTTTCATATAATTACCTAAATATAAGTCTCCTACTAGATTTTATATATTTTCCAATTATTAGTAAAATATTAATTTTTATTCTAATATTTTCTATTTATTATATTTCCAATTTTCTATATTATGCATTATTACCTATTATGTACATAATACACATCTAATATCTTTATCATTCCAAATATCATCTACCAACATCGATTAACATCTCAAAATATCTAAATTCATCATAAATCAGATTTTACACCCAGTTACTCTAATTTATAAAATTAACTCAAATTTTACTATTTTTCCTATTACTTATTTACTATATAATATTTTAATAATTACATCTATCACTCAAAATGTTACAAGTATCATACTTCATCAGATTTTAATATTCTAAAACATATAATTATTCACTAAATCAGCAATTAATCATTTAATTACTTAGTTAATAAAAAATAATCCATTTTATGTATTATTTTAAGGCCTAAAAATTATCTAAAAATTTTGAAAATTCATTTTTTAAAAAGGGCTTTGTGGTACTGTTCTATATCATCTATGTAATCTATGCAAAAATTTTAGGCTCAAAACTATACTCTCAAGGTCATTTATTTTTAATTCGAATAAAACTCAAGTTTTCACGATTTTTTAAGGATGGTATATTTCTAAACATAAATTCATCAAAATAAAAATTTTCCCTAAATCTACATGCTAAAATATTTCAGAATAACAAATTTCATAAATTTCTAGTAATATTTAATGTTTTTGAAAAATTACATAAAATTGAGTTCAGAAATTGAACTCACCTAAACTAATGGCTCCAACCACCGCCGGTCGCTATGGCCTTAACGAACGGTCTGGGTATTGCCATCACCATGTGGTGGTGGTGGCCATCTACTTTTAGGTGCTCGTCGGGTGTTGGTTTCCCTCTAAGGCTCTAATTGTATAGATTTGAGAAATTTTTATTGTAATTAATCCTAACACTCAGTATTTTGGTTCTCTCTATTTTACTTGCTCTCCAAACTGACCAAATGAGCTTTTGTAATTTTTTGGGTATTTATAAAGGCCTTAGAGATTTTTTGTGCATTAAATTGATATGACATTTGCCTTATTTCTTCTTTTTCTTACTTTCTATTTGTTGCAATTTAATAGGTTGCTTTTATTTCTTAAATTCTAGATTGTCACACTCTACTTCTGTTCTATAATTTTATTGATTTTTCCTTAATTATTTAACATTATTTTAGCTTATTTTGCGTAAGTAATTACATGTATTTCCACTTACAAATAAATACATATGTGGTATAAATAAATACTCTTAAATATTATTTAAGTTATTTTATGATTTTTAGTATGCATATAATTTATCTCTAATGATTAGTTAGTTATTGGAATATATTTTACGCATTTTCGATAAATGAAAAATAATATATTTAAAATTTAGAAATTTTATATTCTCTTATTTATTTCTTATTTTCTTAAATTCGAACTTATAAAATTACTTTTATTAATATTTCTACCTTTATTTTATAATTTAGGTTCGATTGGATCCTTTAACCAAACGGAACCCCAAGTAACAGGTTATGGGACTTACAATATATACATTCATATCGTATTTTATGCAATATTATTCATTTTGTAGCTTAAATAATATATCTTTAGGGTCTCGTTGCATTTCAGGCTCGATGTTAGGGGTTTAGACAATTTTTACATAATATTGAATAATTACACTTTTAAGGTTAAAATTGAGATCTTATAAAATTAATTTTAAAATATGACTTCATTAGGTTACTTCTATTAGCTTTTCTTAACTAACTATAAAATTTGAATTCAATCAGATAAATTTTCTTAAAAGCTCTAACCTTATGTGCGATTGCCATAAATGTGATTTTAAAGGCTCATAAATTGTCTTTGTTTTCTCTAGGTCAAAAGCTATATCGTGATGGTTTATAATGTGACCCAAAAATGTCACTTGCTCTAATTAGAAATCACACTTGTTGAACTTAGCATACAACTTCTCCTCTCTTAATTTCCCCACAATAATGCTTAGGTGTTGTCCCTAGTCTTAGAATAAATGAGAATGTTGTTAATAAACACCATAAAAAATCCATCCAAGTATTCTTAGAAGCCCCAAGTCATGAGATCTATGAACGTTGCTTGCACATTGGCAAGACCAAAAGGCATCAGTAGAAAGTCATATATGTTGTATCTAGTCTTAAAAGCTATCTTTTCCATATCCTCTACTCTAACCTTTATTTTAAGTCTAGTTAGATTAACTACCTTAGCACATATAATTAAACAACTACGTATCTCCTAGTTAGAGCACCTACTTCAAAAAGAGTCGATAACAAGGACCTATTAGTATATGTATTTCACAGGACTAGTGCTTATAGAAAGAAAATAACTAATTAATTTGAGAAGTGGTTAAATAAAAGTAATTATAGTTATTGAAATAGTTATATTAAATTTATTGTTAGTCTTATTAAATAATAGTCAATTAATTTGATAGTTTGTGTTAGATAGTTAATAGATATTTATAATGATTTAATATTTAGTTATACCAAATTATGAACTAGCTAGAAGCAAATTGGTTATATGGGTGGGTTGATTTATGAGGAAAATTAGTTTCTTTAAAATATGTAACTAAGTTATTCTACATAATTGGTTGTAGTAAATAAGTAGTTACAAAAGAAGCAAATATTTGGAGTATAATATATTATTATTATTATTATTAAAGTGTTTGAAGCCTTAAGTGACCATCGAAACAATATTTTAATTATTTTTATTTATTTACTTTTAAATAAAATTTTGATTATTAATAAATAATTTTTTAATACATTTAATTATAGATATATGATACTTTAGGGATTTACATAACCCTTCTCTATCTCTCTTTCTCTCCTGCAATATTTCCACTACTTTCTCTCTTTCTTTTTCTCTTTCTCTCTTTTTTCTAATATTTCCACTACTCTTTATTCTTTTCCCTATGACCCACATATCTCTCTCTTTCTCATTTATTATTATCTTTTATCAATATTATAATATATTTAATTATATTACATAATTTTATTTATTTTGTGCATACGTAATACAAATGAGTCATCTACTAGTTATTATTAAAGGGGTTGCATTATACTTTGGGGTCTTTATATGTTTAAAGAATTTTTTAATCTTACAATAAAACTTCCATGTCCAATAATATACATATACATATATATATATATATAAAATTTAACCTATCACTATGCCTCGTTCCCTAATTCATTTCCACGTCCACTCATGTGCCACATTTTCATCAGTAAAACTAGCAGAATACACATTTTTGTGATAGAAGATGGTTTTTTATGTGGTAAATGGGTGACGCAACAGGCAAGTATATAGTGGGACTTCACTAGTGGGAATGTGAGCATCGTTGGTGATGTTCGTTTCAAGAACATCAACTGCACGGAAGGACCTGCAATTATTTATATTTTCTCAAACGTAAAAGTAGTTTGTAATACATGGAATTTTTTTACATCAAAGCAATTTCTAAATCTACAAGGTATTTATTTTATTGTTTAACTGATTGACATCTGGTGGCTCTTCCATTCGCACGCATACATATATCTATCTACCGTCGTTTTATCTATTATATTGAAATGGATAGAAGGAATTAGTGTCTGATATTAACCTTAATAAATAATGCATCAAGGATGCATATGCAAAATATATAATTTATCAATGGTTTGATTACGGATTACTGATTCATCTTTTGAATATTAGAATTCATTCCTGGAATATATAGACATTAAGAAATATATTGGTATTTTAGAATCATAATTGCATAATCAAGTGCACAAGTTGTGTTATTACATTACTCTTAGCTAATTTTATTTGGTTATGCATGGTGAGTGCAACATTATATATATATATATACACACACAGATATATATATATATATATATATATGTATATGGTGCGTAAAAATCAATGTTTATCATAAAGCTAATATATATATATATAGAGAGAGAGAGAGAGAGAGAGGGGTTCATCTATGTCGATATGGCAAGACGATGTCTTCCAATTGCAAAAAGAATAATAGAGGCCTTGCTAGAAGGAAGCCATTAATGAGGGTAACTCCTCTTTGTTGTGCTTCCATGTTCGAATATGCCCGTACGTTGGCTGATTTCACAATTCTCGATGGTCAATGGGCCTAAAATACCGCGTCAATGGATGAACGATACCCTTATGGCCATGCAATATCCTAAAATTCAGAATAGCTAAAATGCCACAAATAGGGCAAGAAGGATTGAATGCATAAAACATATTTCAGATAGCAAATTTCGAGGAGTTTTCGAGTAACACTCTTCCATATCTCCTTGTGAAGAAATTTTTTGTAAACATGCCAATGTTGAGAGAGGAAGTAAGAGAGAACAACCAGCAGCTGTTACAAATAACCTTGTTCTTGGCCCCATTTATAGCGTTTGGATGCAAGAGGTAAATGGAAGCAAGATACCATTCCGTTCGCGACAAGAGATGGAACTTGTAGCGGTTACTACCTGGACCGAATCGGCTAATCCTACTGCACAGCCGGGACGCCGGTACTGCTGTATGCTGATAACGATGCATTCGTAAACTACATGCATCACGTCGGGATGTGTCTTCTGGCATCGCTGACAGTTATATCCTCTGTTGCTCTTTCTCTTATTACAGGCCTCTCCAAGAACAGTTCTGTTATGAAGCTGCTAGGACTTGCCGTGTGCGTTCTAGTATTCTATATTGTGTACATAGTTTGGTACGCACCTTCTCTACAGTTGCCACAAGGGTTTTGGAAGGTCGTTTTCTCTAAATTAGTCGAACGAAAGAGGACTAAATTGTTGTGTTTTCTATAATCGAAGAGAAACTGCCGTGAAATTTCTGTTGCCCCTAAACCTGAGATTGGATGTTAATTTCGTTAACGACCTGATAGATATTATGCTTGCTGTAAGTCCTGCTCGAATGTGACATAAGAGAATCTCGTCGATCGCAAATAAGTTCTTAATGCTTTAATCGGATGAGTGTACTAGAAATACATATAGGGGAGTTCTAGTATAGTATAGGTAAAAATAAGTTCGGGCATAGGTTAGAAAAAAAATCTGCTAAATACTTGGTATACAATACACCTATTATATATATATATATATATATGGTATATAAATATCAATAATATATTTACTCACAAATGTTTTAAAAACAATTGACTCTACAATTATGCACACTAAAATTTTATTAGTATTGCTGCAGTATTTGTGCATGCAATTCAAAGTTTTCGATATAAAAAGAGCTCTAGAATTAGACATTTGTTTTAAGTTTTGCATTCAATTGTTACACTCGGTTTTGTACTAATGGCTGTCGTGACAAAAGTAATGTTGAGGAGATACATTAGCTAAAAGCATAAAGAAGAGGAAGATGCACTTGCAGTATTATGTCGCAAGTTCAAATTGATACTCATAGAGATTATCATATCTATTTTCTTTCAAAGGAGATTGGTGAACTAGACATTGCATTGTGAATGAAATATTATATTGTAAATATAAGGAATATAAGTAGGTCTCCGGAGCTAGTTAATTTTTCGAAGGAAAGAAACTTTTCCATCTTTTATATACTTTGTGTTTTTTTTTTTTATCTTGTAATTGTTGGCTGACATCAAATGTTCACTTTCAAGCCTTTATGAGTCGGCTTACCTATTAATAGATAGCATATATGTATATACAAGTACTTAATACAATAAAAACCTCATATAAAAATATGTAGTGTAAGATAAGCTATTATATCTATAACATCTTGAGAATCTGTTGGGTAACCTATCACATGCCCCTATTTGCCAAGGATAAATTACGGCACTACCATCTACAATACAAATATAACCTGTAAACATCCATTTTTTAATTCAATTATATTTCCATATGTAATTCAAAAAGAAAGTGGAAAAAGTTCTTCTACTAGTCAACACATAGAGCTAAAACATAGAATAATTCAGCACATAGGAGTACAACCTACTAATACTAACAAAAGAATAGAATATATTCTCATTGGACTCTAACATGCTCTGGTCATCTCCAAAGTATCAAACGAAAGGAAAAAGGATTCTACAAACTCCATAGCATCAGAAAGTAGTAACATCATATCATGTAATCTAATAGCCCAAAACAGTCATTGGACAACTACAACAAAAGGTAAAGTCTCCAGGTAAAGCTTCCCAAACTCCAAAAGTTATCCAACTACCAACCCAAAACATCTAATGATTCATCTTCACCTTAATCATTATAGAAATATAAATACTCGGCTCTCTCCTCCTCCTGAATATTATCAACATATAGCTCCTCATTGATAACAAACTCCTTAGTCCCTATGCCTAAAAATGATAAAAAGTGAGATGGGACATAATGCATGATGCCCAAGAACAAATGGATGCCAAACAGTTCATTTTGGACTGACATAGTGCAATAAAATAAAAAAGAACATCAACAATTTTATTATCTTGAATTTAGTCTAGAGAATATCAAAGGGTACTTATAACCTATCACACCATGATCATATATATATATAATATGTATATAAGCTTCCCTTTATATTTAGAGTTTAAAGTTCTTGAAACCTAGTTTTCTAACTACATCATTTTATATATGAGTTTACTCGAAAATCCTTACATGATCAATAATTGCCCCCTTAGGGATTTGCCAATGCAAGTCTATAGGTTAAAAGGGGTTAAGCACAATGAACAACTAAGTTAAATAGACTCACATAGACAAATCACGCACTCTCTCGATCAACTTTTGTTACCTTTCGCACTCCTCACACCTCAATGTATGTATGCCTTTTCTCGATGTGTCAAACCCAAAAGAGAAATTGTTGATTCAAGTCCGTATTATCTCTGGAAGCCGCTATACTGGAGATATTCCATTTTAAGAAGCATTAATACGAGACTATACCGCTACCGTGATCTCACCATAGCGACTCAACTTGAGGTATCGCAATCTTTACAAGGCCTACAAACGACTCTATTGCACAAAATTCATGACTCGAGTCATCGGCATTGACACAATCTTTGATTCGAGTCCTTAGTCATCAAGCAAATTATTGGCTAACAGAAAAAAAGAAAAAGAAAATGATTTAAATGCTATCCTGTGTATAACTTTGTTTAGGACATGTGTGATGTTTGGACAATGGTGGTGGACGATAGTAGCGGTTGATTAACAGTAGTGGTGCAATGCAATGGTGATGCTAATAATTATGGATGGTGAGCATTATAGTGGTGCTATGTTGGGAAGAGCACGACGTAATGAGAGTAATTTTATTTCGGAATCCCAAATCTTAACTCTAAGGGAGATTTCCAATTCAAAATTTTCAATATGACCCCCGAGTGAATCCACCGCTAGTGAATAACATAGATAATAGGCCAAAGCTATTGAAGGTTAGTGATATATAAATATTGATGTTCCAATAAAATGGACCAGAATCCTCTCTTTTAGGTTGTAATTTAATTGAAAAAATAAAAAAAAAAACAGAAGGAATAGCTATGGGTCCAACTATATTAATATTTTTTTTTTGTTCATCCTAATCCTTTTATAATTCAAAACAAAGAGTGTCGAACCCTTTTCTCACAATAAGAGAGTATTTATACAATGATATACCATATATATCTTAGATGTACATCTATAACATATGTGCCTCAGAAGTACACATACAAAAATGTATTATGAAGTCTCGAAACATTTGAAAATATAATTCATAATATTCTCTCTATAATATTTGCGGTTATAAAATTCTAAATTTTAAATCACTACAAAATTAATATAACATTAGACGGACAAAGGCCAGAACAAAGGACACAAATCTAGTAAAGAAAAAATTAATCAGTATTGCTGATTATTTTGTGCAGAAATGAGAAAAAAATGTAAATTATCACATAAAATACGTTCTTACACAGTTTAGATGTGAGATAAATGTATTGATTTCCATGTTAATAATGCATTAATTATCAGAAAAAACAAAGTACCTGATTAACATAATTAAAATTTCAAAAGAATTAATACGGATTGAATGACTATTAGAGCGAACGGAGGACAATTATAAAATATATGTAATTATAATTTGGGAGCTTTTACCATATACACCACAATGATTTATTACACTATCTGATTACTCCTTATAATGGAATGCCAGCTGTGTCCGCATGAAATTACTATTCAGTAGTTGCACCCATTGAGCAAAGTTGGATTCCACGAGATTCTACCTTACAAACATATACGATACCTATAAGTATTTGATAGAATGAATCTATAAATATATATAGTAAGGACCATTCAAAATTACAGAGAATTGGTATTTTTTTACTAAATAATGAGATCGAAAAACTCTTTAATAGCTAATAATTTCAAATGAATTGGTAATCCAACCTGAACAGCTATATTAATATCTTATTCTAGTTTATGCCAGTAAACAATATATTTTGCATTTTAATATACAATCGAGCTATCAAAATGGCAAGTCTATGCCTACCCTATAAGTCTTGTAGAAGTAGGAAAAAGTTCACTCTTCACTCGAATTCCTAGCCCACCCAACTTTTGATTAGCCTACAAAAGTAAACTCTAGAGGGGTGATCAAAATAGCACTTTAGTGAGATTGACTCTCCCATCGCACTACAAGCAATAGATTAACCATGTTATTACCCATTCAGGATGCAATATAGCACACTAGCCATATGTAAGACAATTCCTTACAAGACCTTACAAATATCTAATAGGAGTCGCATCGGTGCCTTCCAATGGCATAAGGTTAGGAGATAAATTTTTATACGCTAGCCCTAAATTCTTGATTTAGTGGTTCATTGTAGCTAAAGGATACTATTTTGATCCTCATATTTAGCTAAGTAGGCCATTGATGTGCTCCAATCAAAACGTGACATCTCCTTATGTTATGGTAGTTCCCAAAGGTCAAAGCAGGATTATATATAAATAATCATCTCACCTTTCAGTTGTGATACATGGTACTAATGGCATTCAAGAGATATATGCAAGGATGCTATATATGACCGGTTTAACTTAACTAAGGCAATTCTTAATTAGTCCAATTTATGTGGTGAAGAACTAATTATATATTAGACACTTAAACATTTATCAAGCATAGTATCGTGATCAATCCGATTTAATATAAACTTACTATCTAGTGAGAACAAGCGAATCTAACATCCAGTACAAGCATGTAATCTCCATTAAATCCCCATATACATTTCATTTACAAGCTAATAAATATTTCGATTCATTGACTATATTTAACAAATGCAAGCAAGTACGATAATCACATATTATCACTCATTTACATGTCCTGTAGAGCAAGAGGAAGAAGTAATTTGGATAATGGTCAACAAGAGTTGTGGCATTTGTAGCATGCAATCATATCAAACTTATCAACATATTGAATTATTATCCTATCATAATCTATAAAATTATTTCTTATATTTTATTTGTAGGTTGCTTTATGTAAGTCATTAATTTGTATCCCATAGTGGTTTTGTAGGTGTAGATAGGACATTTCATGTATAGATACTCTAAGCCTAAACCAATTTGTTTTAGTCATGGATTGACTTGCTAAGCATAAGATTGACCTGTCTTAGATCCAATTTAATCCTTTAGAGTCCTTTAACGAGTTCTTTTGATTTTGTACTATGCCACTTGGTAATATGTCCATTTTGTGCAATAGATGCGAGGTGGGTGAAGATGGTGGCAAAAAACAATAAATGCTCCAACTTGACCCTTCTATATTATGCTAGCTACATTGCCTTCATTTTTCTAAGACCATCTTAATGTCATAGCCCAATTTCTATATAGATGAAGACATAATTTCAATTTGACCCTATGAGGTCTTGCAATATACTTACTCACATGTCGCTGCTTCCTCTAGCTCCTCAAGTTTTTATCTTTATTTATTTTATCCCAATTCAAATGTCATTCTAATTACTTTATGAGATTTAAATTTCTAGTAAAATCTAGCATGTTACTTATTAAATTAATCAATATACTAATTGTAAACTAGAAATTTAAGTGATTCCTATTTTCTTCAGTTTATTTTAACATATGGAATTAAATTGAGCTTAAGTGGTTGTAGTTTGGTTGCTCAAACTTGGTTTAAAGTTTTGGCTTTACGAATTTCATTAGGGGTGGCCTAAGGATGTTTCTGGATGTTGTTTGATGGACATTGGTTGCTTAATGGTGATCATAGTAGTGGTTGAACCTTATTGGTGTGGTGGTTTTTGAGTTTATCTAGTTTATTCAAATTTCAATGTTGTAACCCCTTTTATCTTTACATTATTATATTATGTTTATATATAATACGCTGATACAAAAATATCTTATTGATATTTAATTGTGTCACTACATAGATCATTTGAAGAGTTCTTGTAATCACAACATGATTTGTGTAATAAACATGAACTTGCTTGTTTTGATTATGGTGTTGACTTACGATTTGTGCAACATACAATTTAAAAGGATTTCCCAAAAGTTTTGGATTTGAACAAGTTTCTATAATGGATAAGTATTTTTTCATAACCTTAAAAGGAGCTTAGTAGGATTGTTTAAAATTTTTATTTTATGTATGTACTTATAATACGAAAACCGCTTTATAAGTTAGAAATTATAAGACTCTAAATGATCAATCACTAAGGTTTTCGATTTATTATTAATTAACTTACTATAAAATATAAATAATTATGGATATTTGATATTCCATAGTTCATCAGAACCGTAGAGAATCTATATTCCTTACCAAATACTGAGACAAGATAAAACAATTTCATAATTTACAAAAAATACTATATTATACATAATTCTATCATATAAATATTTTCTACATAGATTGTTTTTGTACCAACTATATACATTTCAATTAACTCTAACATTATCAAACCTATCTTTGGTTTATATTCTGCTGTCAAAATTATCCTAATTCCTATTTTAAGAAACCTACAAAAGAAACTATAGAGGAATGAGCAAATCATAGCTTAGTGAGTTCATTTTTTACTATTATCGTTTAAACAAGCTATCAAATATTATTAATACACACGTAATCTATTTACAAATGAAATGAATGTATACATAATGAATACAACACATCAATAGAAGTTCGGAACTATGGAAGGAATAGATTTACGTTATCTACATATTGATTATTCTCTGTACTTACTCACATGGAGTACCTCACCCTAACCATATAAGGTTACTTGGGGGTACTATCTCTCAAGATGATACTTGACTAGCTGAGAAATAGCAATCAATATAACTAGACCTTAACTAGGGCTATCCACCAAACATATTAAAGACCTTTTGGGTACACAAAGTGAGTCTCTCATTATAAAAATATATCTAAGGTGCAATGGGCACAAATATGCGAGTTCTCTCGCAATTTATTGGAGATACTATGCTAGTATTGCCTTAATGATAAAAGATAATAAAACTTGTATAGCACACAAGATAATCAATCATTCAACAAATAATCAATATCAATCAATACGCAGCATATAAATAGCAAACAATAAGCAAATAATAGATCATTAGAACTCCCTCACCTGGATTAATGCTCATTTTCCCAACCTTTGAGATTTCCAAAACTTAATAATTGAATTTTTAAAAGATAATAAAACTTGTAAGTATTATGAGAAACTAAGTTTCTCGGTTAACTAAATATTTATCATTATATGTGTAATTTTTTATTATAATCCAAGTATTACAAAAACATAGTTTAACTTAAATCTTTTATCTATTTTTCTTAATTTATCTTAAATTTTCAATCACATATAACTTTTTTGTTTTAACTTTGATATTTATGGACTTATAGTCGATTTTTATTGTTTTCGGACTTACTTTTATGTAGCGAGTTCGACTTGGATGTTGTGACTTGCAATTTTTATTATGTTTTAAAAATGTTATGAATTTTATTATTTTGACCTAAATAATTATAATTTATTATGTTAAGCTTTTCCTTAGAGATTTATGATTTGATAAATATCTAAATTTTATATTTTTGTATTTTTCTTACTTTTAAGTCTATTTTATAAAAATTTACTTATTTTACTATTTTTAAGGTTAAATACTTATTTAATACACTTTTGCTACTTTAGTAATTTCTTAACTATTTAATTATTTTCTTATTATTATTAATTTCGAATTTAATTAAAATTGTAAGATGCTGATGCGGCATCTTGCAGATGTTCCACATGTCATCTTTATGATTTTTTTCATATTTTCCAATTTTTCTTATTTTGTATTTTACGTAATATTTATATATCTATTATTATAATTTATTAAATTTTGTAAATTAATCCAATTCTATTTCTTAAGCCCACAGAATACATTACTTGATTTAATAATTTGATAGGTTCGTATATTGTATATATATACTATTCAAGTATATACATGTACTTATATCGTACTACTAATATATGTATTTCTATACTTATACATACACTCTTATACTTAGGTTTTCGTAACTCCTTTATACATAAGTAAATTTATAATATGATCCTAAATATAATATATACTATACATATATACATGTACTATATATGTATATATATAATTATACAGCATACTTACAGAGATATTTATATGAAAACAAATCAACATATATGCTATATACGTTTAACCACACGTGCCATATAATTATATATTTGTGATCTCATCACATATATATGTAAAGTTGTATAAACACACACACACACGTGTATATATATATGTATGTATGTATATACATACATAGGTGAATACCTAGTTACATGTACAAGAGAATATAATTAACAATTTATATATATATATATACATATATATAACTTTAATCACATGTACAAATACTTTAATTCGAAGAAAAGATATCACAAAATCAATTATATTACATATTCCCTAAATACATATATTTCTACAAAATATACATATATAATAAGAGTACATATAAATTAACAAAATAAATAAACTATATCTATATCTATATATAACTTTACTTTGAGTCAAAATGCAAGGAGATAAGTAAAATAAAACTAAATGAAAAGTGAGGGAGGGACACGGTTTAGGAGAAGGAAATTTAATATGTATTCTTTTTGGGTGTTTTGCTTCCAGGGAGTGAAGGAAAATTTTCCAAGTACACTACACTTTCCAGCAGACGTAAAGAAGAGGAGAAGAAATAAAAATAATAATAATAAAAAGAGATAAAGAAAGTTAAGAGAGGAGATAAGGTGATTAGACATTTTACTCATCCTTTACTCTTAACCATGCAAATTTAACACATGGGCTGCTTTAAAAAAAAGTCCAGAAGATGGAAAAATATCACGTGGAACAACGAAAAAAAAATAATAAAATTATCAAACTATATGTTTAATAATATTTGAAATTTTATAAAGTTTATTAATTAAATTATTATTCATTACGTTTATAATATTTAAGGATTATTTCAATATGTTCGTTAACAATTTTACGAGATTATGTAAATTGGTCGATAATGGTATTTTATTAGGTTCTTAATACTTTTAGGGTGTAATTATTCATTTTATAAGTTTTGGTTTATAGTTTTAGATTTGTTTTTTTATTTAGTTTGAGTTTAACTTTTGGTATTTATACATATATACAGTTTAGGTTCTTGCATGCGGTCGAAATTTTTAGGGTTTTTCTCTTTTGTATTATATTCAAGTTTAAAATTTTAATTAGTTTTAAATTTATTGATTTAAGATAATTATTTATAATATTTAAATCGATTCAATATTTAAAAAGCTAAATTTATAGGGTTTACATGTTTACAATAAAAATAAAATTCTTTCCCACAGCTAATGTAGTGGCAGATCAAGATGGCACGTCACTGTGTGTTAATGGTTGGTGGTTTTAGTGCTACCCGGCAACTTCTTCTGTTAGTCGTTGGACGCCAAAAGGTTGCTCAGCCACCATAGTTAGTCCGTACACGTGGGTGACTTTGTTACATGTCGGGCCTCCCAACATAAGTTTCAACTCTTGACCATTTGTTATGTATGTGTTTTGGGTCTAAAATTAATCTTACATGTTAAATTGAAGTTTATTGACTATATATATATATATTGATATAACATAACAACTAAACCATTGCATTTTCCAGCTTAGTTTAATCATGAAAAAGCTTTTTCCATTTAACCATGACTTGGGCTTAGCAAATTTATTTATAGCCAATTGGGCTTTCACTTAACATATAGCACTAGTCCTTTTAGATCAGTATGGCCTTAGCTAGAGAGTCCTCTGCTTTATGAACTCATCTCTTGCTTAATTTAAATACAAATTACTTGCTTCAACTTCTTGTGTTCTAAATTTTCGTTAACTTTTGTTGCACAGTGCACCTCGATTCGACTATTTGGATGGGTCAATGAGAAAATGTTGAGTTTAACAATCACTAGTAAAAGAGGCATTGATGAAAGAAAAGTCTTTAATTATTCCAATAACATTTCCAAATGAAAATATCTCATGTAATGACTTTTTTTTTTTTTTTTTGTGCGCTTCCGTATCTCATATTAATTTTGTTATATATAAAATATTGTAATTGGGTGCATCATCTACCTCTTTACAATGTGCTTGGGTTCACATGAAAAAAATTACAAGAAATATATTTATAATGAGCCAAATTTATTATATTTTAGGATTTAATATTAAGAGATTTTAAACTCGTGTTCTCGGTAGAAAAAGTATTTAAGCTAATACTCTCATTTGAAGCCGATAGAAATATGCATAATTAACAAGATGCGCAAAGAATTAAACATCTAATGTTACTAAATGATATCAGGACAAACTAAGTAATAATGAGGTTAAAATCGGAGTTTAAGATGTGCTGTCTAAACTTTTCGTAAAACCATAGGATAGATTTAAAAGACCATTCCCAGCCTCATATGTAAGAAGTTTGTTGCAGAAAAATTTGGAGTCTATGTGGTTTTTCCTTTAGTAAAAAGTAAAAAACAATGAAGGAGATGAAGTTGTTTGACGGAGGTTGCTCGAGGACATAATGAATTATCATATTCAAATTGGAAATCTTTATCTTCTTCCTCTCAAACAAGTGCGTGAAATTATATTAACTGATCTATATTTGGTTCGATTCATAAAGGCAAAACAACCAGTTCTCAATATAACTTTTCTTAGCAGGCCTCAAATGCCAAAAGTAATATGGAAAATTCTTTTAGCAAAAGAGAAGGCATAGTTGTCGGATCAATATGCCCTAAAATACCGTTGTGTCGATAGATTAGTCAATTGCCTAGCTACATTTCTGCTTGAAATGCTAAGATTAGCCCATTCCAATATTATCAATATAGCTGGATCGGATTGAAATACATTGCAATTTATAAAATTTGATTGACACTTCCTTGCATTACAATTTCTGCATACAAATCTCTTCCTGTGAGTTCAAAATTCTAAGCATGGCAATTGACTATGGAAGAATGAGAGATCTCCAAGAGCAAGAGCTGATAGACAATCGCAAGCAACTCTCAGATATTTTATGCTTCACCGTATTTATAATTATATTTATTTTCTTTTTAATAGTTCATCCTCCTAGGGGCTATTGGCAAAAGAGTGTCCCACCCGAGAAGAATGGCCCGTGCAACAGTGATTATCTTCAGCAACAAGGTCTCTCACAATGTGATGCGGGGACGCCAATCCTCCTCTACGAGAACAACCGTGCTTTTACGAACTTCGTGTTCAACATAAGCGTATGTTTGGTAGCATTTCTCTCCATCATCGCCTTTATTCACACTACTTTCGTTTTTGGCATTCCACCATATAGGTTTATTGTAAAACTTTCTAGATTCGTCTTTTTTGCCACCGTGATGTACTTTTGTTATACCCTATTCTCCGTAATGTCAGCGGTGTATGCAGATATGTCTCGATGGTGGGTGAAATGAACATGAAATGTGCGTCTTCTTTTATCATTTTGTCTCGTTTTTTTTCAAATGTAGAATTTCATCTAACAGAAGTTGTATAATTTCTAGCAATAAAGCAGCCTGTTCTCTTGCAGCCAAGTAGAAATTTATCTTCTTATATGATAATCATATTATATACAAATATATATACATTTATCTAAATTTTAGAGGCATGATATAAGTAGATAATTGACGTAATCCATGGTGGCTGTTTTTATGGCCTAAAGTGTATATGTGCAAATATATATACATTTGTCTAAATTACTGAGGGTCGAATCAGGATTTGTCTTACAGTGTTCCACTAGTACTTCCACGGCGGTGGTTTTATCAGGATTGCCGAGGGAATGGAGGTGAGCTTATGGAAGTATGTTTTGTTACTTTATTGGATGAGAATTGTGTGAGATATATATAGTCTGCTCATATAATGACTTGATATAAATGTTTTAATTTGACCATACTTTTACTTCTTTTTTTTAAATAAAAACTATGAAATGGCCTTCATTATGCATGATGTATTTGGTCAATGTTATGATTTATACCCAACTTTATCATTTTTTGTAATTTTATAATTGAAGTTTCAATTTATTTAATTATACACTTAATTATAAATTTAGTTGTCATCATCTATATCTCAGTTAACTTTAATTCATACCTTAGTCTTGTTAATACAATCAGTCAATGAAGTGACTGCTTATAACTATAGGGAAGGGTCAGGTGAACCCCTATAGGTGGCCATGAACACTAGCTGCAAAATAGTAGATCACGACTCATTTCAAAAATGCGCATTGCAAGACCCACTAGCGGTCGTACATAACAGTGCATGGCCTTAAGGGGGTCATACAACCATCCTAAGGATGTAGATAGTAACCCCATTAGTTTATTGTATTGAATGAATCATTATTATGAATAGCAGTTAATGAAGATATAAACAATAACAACTAAATATTTAATTAGGTATATAATTAGAGATGCTAATGGTCAGTCCTCATCTTAGGGGTTCGAAGGTTTAAACCCATTGGGTAACCCAACTAGAGTGCTAGTAGGACCTCTCCAACTTAGATGAGGAATAGCCTAGAGCTTGCTCGAGCTTGATTCCCTCTAGTTAGGTTAGACCTCGAGCACTCCAAGGACCTTTTCTAAGGAGCCCTCAACCTTCGCTCCTCATTCTTAATAAGTGAAGCTTATCCTCGCTCCTAAAGACTGCTTTAAGGAAGATTGTTGGTTAGTGAGACGAGCATATACTTTTCTCGTTCTTTCTCCTCATTAAATGATGTCATGACCCTAAAAGAGGCCAAGTATAATTGTCTAAAATTTTCATATCACATGTATACTCATTGTACGAAAACTACCTTACAAGTCAAAGATTCGAAGACTCTAAATGATTATTTACTAAGGTTTTCGATTTTAATTAATTAACTTACTATAAATATATAAATGACTATAAATATCCAATATTCTACAATCCATCAAAACCGCAGAAAATCGGTATCCCTTACCAAATAATAAGACAAAGTAATTCGATTTGATAAATTATAAGAAATACCAAATTATTCACAATTATATTATTTACATAATTTGTTTTTGTACCAATTACACACTGTTCCATTAACCCTAAAATTATCGAACTTATCTTCCATTTGCATTCGGCTCAAAATTAATCCCAGTCCTAGTTTAATTGAACTTGCAAAAGAAATTATAAGGGAATGAGTAAACTACAACTTAGTGAGTTCGTTTCTCACTATTACCGTTCAAGTAAGTTATTAAACATTATTAACACACATGTAATTTATTTATACACAAAATAAATGCATATACAGTGAATGTAAACAACACATTCATAGGAGTTTGAAACTATGGAAAGTGTAGATTTATGTTTTTTATGTCGATTATCCTCCGTACTTACCTAATAGAGCATAGAGCTCCTTACCTTAACTGCATAAGACTGCTTAGGGGCACCGTTCCACCAAACGATAATTGACTATTACTCTAGCCAAGAAACAACAATCAATATAAGTGAACCTCAACTAAGGCTATTCACTCAAAGCTCCTTAGGCACATAAAGTGAGTCATCTCGTTATCAAAATATATCCAAGGCCCCACGGGCACAAATATGCAAGTTTTCTCGTAATTAATTAGAGATATTATGTTAATTTTGTCTTAACAATAAAATATCATTCATAGACATTACGAGTCTTTACAGAAATCATACAAAATATATTTAAGATTTGAAAAACACTTTCCAAAAATACTTTTCTAAAAAATCTGCAAAGCTAGTACTCTCCATTAATATTTCAATTGAGCCATAAATATGTGACAAATATAACTGGTTATTTTAGTCAAATATTTATATTTATCGGTTTAAGGAAGTGATCATACAGATGATAGTACACAAAGTAATCAGTCATTCAACAAACAATCAATATCAATCAACAATCAACACACAGTATTAAGTAGCAAGTAAATAGTAAATCATTAAAACTCTCTCACTTGAGTTAATACTCACTCTTCAAGCCTTTAAGATTTCCAAATCTCGATAATCAGGTATCTAAAAGATAATAAAATTTATAAGTATTCTGAAAAACTAAGTTCTCCGGTTATCTAAATATTTATCATTATTTTCCTAATTTCTCATTATAACCCAAGTATGATATGAACATAATTTAACTTAAATCTTCTATTTATTTTTCTCGATTTATCTTAAGATTTTAGTCACATATAACATTTTCGTTTTAGTTCCAATTTTTATAAACTTATAGTCAATTTTTATTATTTTTTGACATACTTTCATGTAGCAGGGTCCGTTTCAGACATTATAACTCTCATTTTCCATGATGATTTAAAAATATTATGAATTTTATTATTTTAAATTAAATATTTATAAATTATTATTTTAAGCTTTCCTTTATAGATTTATGATTTAATAAATATTTAAATTTTATAATTTTAAAACTTTCTTTTTCTTTTTTAAGTCTATTTTATAACAATTTACTTATTTATGCTTACCTAATCAATTATAACATATATGTACACATAAGTATATACTTAAGTATTTATATACATATATGAACACATATACATAAGAAATTACTAACTTTTCATATATTTTCTGTCATGACCCCGAGAGAGCTAGTTGTAGCAGTCACCGTATACCGTACAAAAGATTGCAGATTGAATTCCTTTACAATTGACAACCCTTTTATACGATACACAAGGTTACAGTTACTGTTAACTATCAAGAGTGCGCAAGTTTAAGTAATATCATTTCATGATAAATAATAATATTATAAAAACATAATACATGGTCTATTTGTATAAAAGCTTACAAATACAAAGTCTAAAACATGTCTTAAGTTCAACGAGTATATCAATTACATATTCAGATCTATAAACTATCAGAAGTACTCTCTAATCTTACCTAGCTCCCACACTGATCCCGTGTAGAAAACTAACCTCGAGCATGCGATAAATCGACTCCACAAAAAGGTCAGCCTATGAAAGAAGACTTGTAAACTCTAGGAAAATAGTAGTTGAACCCTAACTCAAGTCCGAGTATCCTAAACTGTACAATAAGTTAATAAGGCTAGTAACAATAAAAAAATTATGAAGTTTAATAAATCAAATATAACACCGATAATAAAACTCTAGGAATTGATCAAAACCTTAGGAATTGATCAAAATCCTAAATTGCGTACTAAAATCCTAAAACTGCTTTATGGACCATTAATCAAAATTGAACCCGAATTTGTTTGAAACCCTAAAATTATAAACATAAACTTATAAAATAGTTAAATATTACTTAATAGTAATAAAATTATAGTCGATTGCAATTTTCGATTAAAACGCTTATTCGTGTGAAATTTTAACAAAATTGCTATAATAACTTGTAAAAATTATAATTGTAACGGGTAACAATTAAATTGATAAAATTTCACAAAAATTTCAAAATTAATTTACGAAGAGAATTGTTATAACTTATATGGTTCAAAAAATTACATATATTTATTATTAGTTTTTATTTTCCTTCTCATTCTTTTTCAATCTATCTCTTTTCTTCATTTCCTTTCTTTCTTCAATTGCTTTACGTTCTAGAAATGAAACCAAACCAGCAGCCTACGTGAGAAAAAAGAAATGCCAAGTGTTGAATGGTAAAAAAATAAAAAAAATTGAAATGATTACCTTTGTTTTATCATCATTAATTAAAGGATTAGGATAAGATTTGTTTTGCCTTCTTAACATTTGCAAACATGTGAAATAAAAAGGAAGAAAAAAATCTAGAAACCAATTTTGCAAAACAAAACCGAAAAGAAGAAGAAAAACCTGGAAACAAAACGAAGAAAAGAAGAAGAAGAAAGAAATTAAAAGAAATAGGTAAGGAATTATTTTGTCATTATAGATGTATATTATGTAGTATATGCATGTATAAATATAATATTTGTATAGTATTTTTCTACATATAACATTACTAATACATGTCTATGTGCATAAATACTTAGATTTAATTAAATATGTATGTATAAGGTTATGTATCTATACATGTATGTACATAGGTATATTATACGGAAAAGTATGTATTATGTATTTTTTTTAGGATACATATAATTATTATTAAATATTTTTATTAAATAACTATAGTATATATATATATATATATAGGTGTAATTGTAAAGTATACATATGTTGATGTGTATGTGTATAATTTATTTTTGTATATATATATATATATATATAAATACGTAACCATATAGTATATATGTAGTGGTATATCTCTATAAGTAGTTATATACTCTTAAATACATAATTTACATATGACATATATATATATATATAATATATAATCTAGAGTACATATATGGTGGTATACGGCATATACCGTATAATACATATATAATATCTAGTATACATATTTTACAACAAATACTATATAAATATATATATACCGAATATATATGTATGTATTTATATTTATGTACACATGTAAGA
>JAMXBB010000004.1:115173325-115185273 GCA_024138015.1 Lumnitzera littorea | reverse complement strand
TAATTATGAATTTATTTTATTTAATAAATATTATTATATTTTATATACTATATACTACTTACTTAATATTCAGTATATATATATATATATAGTATTTGGTATACAATATGTATACTATATATTATACATGTACCATATGTTATATTCGGTATACTACTATACGTTATACATATACTCTAGATTATATATATATATATATACATCATATGTAAATTATGTATATAAGAATATATGACTACATATAGGAATATACAGCTATATATATACTATACGACTACATATATATATATATATATGAAAATAAATTTGTATACATATATACATTCAAAACATTTCACATGCATATATGTATATATATCTATTGTTATTTTGTAAAATATTTAATACTTATAATATGTAATCTAAAAAAAATACATACTGCTACCGTATATTATACTTATGTACATACATGTATACATACATATCTTTATACATACATATATATTTCAATTTAAGTACTTATGCCTACATACATGTAATAGTAATATTATATTTACTAAAATACATTACAAATACTACATATACTATATACATATACTACTAAAATACTTTACTTACCTATTTTTTTTTTTCTTCTTTTCTTCCTTTTCCTTTCTTCTTCACGTTTTTGATTTCTAGGATTTTTTCTCTTCTTTTGTTTTTGGTTTTGTTTTCAAATTTTTTTCTAGATTTTGTTCATTCTTTTATTCCTATGTGATCAGCAATTTAGGGAGAGAAGAAAATAAAATAAAATAATAACCTAATCTTTACATTTATTAAGATAAGACAATGAAATCATTTCCAATTTTTCCTTTTTTGTAAAATCAACACTTGGCAATTTATATACATCACATGAGCTGCTAACTTCTGATTCTTTTGTTTTGATTTCAGAATGTGGAACAAGGAGAAAAGAAGAAAAGAAAGAAAAGAGAAAAAGAAAAAGGAAGAAAATTAAAAATTAAAAATAAATATATGTAATTTTTCTAAACATATAAATTATAACAATACTCATCATAAATTAATTTTGAAATTTTTGTGAAAATTTATCAATTTAATTGGTACTCGTTATAATTATAATTTTTACATGTTATTGTAGCGATTTCATTAAAATTTTATGCAAATAAGCGATTTAGTCGATAATTGCAATCGACTATAATTATATTACTATTGAGTAATATTTAACTCTTTTATAAGCTTATAATTATAGTTTTAGGGTTTCGAACAAATTTGGGTTCAATTTTGATTAATGGTGCATAAATCAGTTTTAGGGTTTTAGTACGTAATTTAGGGTTTCGATCAATTTTTAGGGTTTTGTTATCGGTGTTATATTTGATTTATTAAATTTCATAATCTTTTATTGTTACTAGCCTTATCGACTTATTACACAGTTTAAGACACTCGGACTTGAATTAAGGTTTAGGCTATTGATTTTCTAAGGTTTACACTAACCTTACTTAAGGGAAAGGAGAAGAGTGATGTCGAGAATAAACAAACAATGTTTATGTAAGGAATAAAGCACTCAAGTGTATTGAAGGTAATCTCTTCTATTACAGCTACAAGTATGAGGGCATTTATATCCGTAAGTTAAGACAACTTGCCCAAAAGGGAAAAAACAATAAGGACATTTCCTAAAGAAACAATGTACACAATATAAAAGGGTAAAAATGAATATATAAGGAAAAAAATCATTGCTACTACAAATTCTACATATGATATTATACACCTGATGATGCTGTATTGGCGAAGTTGTTAGGAGATGCGGATAAAAAGTACGTATAGATAGGCTTATCTAAGCAAGGATGGCTTAGTTAGTTTCGATTCTCTATCTCTCAGCTTCTCAGCAAGGGTGATGTTGAATGATTGGTTGGCTCAATACTAAAGAGTAATCATCAACTCGGTATACCACAAAATAAAAGGTAGTCATATTGTACGGCATTAAAGGTGACTCGGCAAGGTAGTACTTGGCCTTGGTAGGGGTTAATTGAAACATAAGGATTCATTGTGCCAACCCCTCTAGTCCTTAGGCTCGGCAACGAGTTAGAGGTCTTGTAGCTTGATTCCTATCATTCCCTCCAAGTTGTTTTGGATTTGGGATCAAATACAAATGGTGTTCACTCAATTCTTCATTAGGGTGATATGGACTAAGGTTAGTAATGTTGAAGGCATCAGAAAACCCATAGTCCTTAGGCAGTTCCAACCTATAAGCGTTGTCACTAATTTTCTAGAGGATTCTGAAAGGTCCTTCCGCTTTTGTAGATGATTTATTCATCCTTTTATTTGGGAACCATTCCTTGCTGAGGTACAGCCATTCTAAGTCTTCCAGTTGAAATTGTTTTGCTGACCCACCCTTAGTCTTTTCTCGCATTCTTTTGGCATCTTAGTCAATGTGCCAAGTGACCTTATGCTGAAGAGATTATGCTTTAGCCGAGGTGTCAGGGTCCTCTTGTGCGGGTACAGGTTTATGGGTATGGTCGAAGGGCAACTCGAGATTGAATCCATAGACCACTAGCAGGCAGATGTCCCAATCAGCCAAGTTCTTGCTTATTGCAGCTCGAAGCAGTGAACCCAAAATATAATTAACCACCTTTGTTTGTCCATTAGTTTTGGGGTGACATAAGGTACTGAAGAGTAATTTGTTCCCCAGCCAACGTTACAGGGTTCTCCAAAAATGGCTTAAGAATTTTGAGTCTCTGTCAAAAACTACACTTATCAGCATGCCGTGTATCCATACAATCCCCTGCAAGAAAAGAGAAGTAATAGTTGAAGCGTCATTAGTCTTGGTGTAGGGCACGAAGTGTGCTATCTTTGAACCTGTCCATGATGCCCATTACAGAATCTTTGCCTCGGGCTATTTACGATAGTCCGAGAACAAAGTCTATGCTCAATTCAGTCCACAGCCTTGTCAGGATAGGTAGGGGCATTGCTTTCCCTTGTTCGACTTGACACTTAGCCTTCTTGCATACGGTACAGTTTTCAATAACTCGATGTACATCTTTCCTCATTCTTGGCTAAAAGAATCGGCCATTTATGAGTTTACAGGGTCCCCTCTCTTTAAAGTGTCCAGAGAGTCCTCTGTTGTAGGCTTCCTTGATTAATCATTCTCATAGGGAATAAGTCGTTACGTACAGTTTTCCTCTTTGTAATAGGTAGCCATCCTCTATATAATACTTATCTACTGTCCTCCCATCCAAGTACCATGAAATTATTGGTCCAAAGTATGGAACCTCAAAGTACTGCCCTTTAATACTTGCAAACCCAAACAGCTTGGTCTGCAGTTCTAATAAAAGCGCATATCTCCTTAAAAGAGCATCTACAATTATGTTGCTCTTTCTCTACTTGTATTTAATTACAAAATTGAATCCCTCAAGGAATTCAACCCATCTCACCTATCGCTTTGACAACTTGGTTTGACTTCGGAGATACCATAGTGATTCATGGTCAGTATATATGATAAATTCTCTCGATAATTAGCAATGTTGCCATACTTGCATTACTCGAATTAGTGCTAAAAGCTCTTTGTCATATATGAAGTAGTTCAGCTATAGTCTTCGGAGCTTCTCACTATAGAAGGCAATTGGTTAGCTTTCCTACATTAGTACAGTGCCTATTCTAACACCCGATGTGTCACATTCCAGCTCAAAAATTTTGTCGAAGTTAGGTAGTATTAACACCGGGGTAGAGGTCAATCTTTCTTTTACGTTGGTAAAACTCCTCTCTTCCATTTCTCCCTATCGGAAGTTGGTGTTCTTCTTTGTTAGGTCAGTAAGTGGTGCGGTGATGGCACTAAAATTCCTGATAAATCTTCTATAAAATGAAGCCAGTACATGAAAACTTCTTAAGTCGGCACAAGTAATAAGAGTCAGCCACTCGACAATTGCTTTGATCTTCTCATTATCGATTCGCAAGCCTCCTCCATTGATTACATACCCTAAAAATACCACTTCCTCTTAGCAAAAGTAACATTTCTTTAAATTGCCAAATAGTCTTTTGATATAAAAGATATCCAAGAACGCTCTATGATGTTCATAGTGACTTGACATGTCAGCACTATAGACCAGGATGTCGTCAAAGCACACCATGATGTACTTTTCGATGAGATGTCTTAGCATATGGTTCATAAGTCTCATGAAAGTGCTCGGGGCATTTGACAAGCCGAAGGGTATGACCATCCACTTGTAAAGTCCATGTCGAGTTTTGAACACAATCTTTAACTCATCTCCTAACCTTATGTAGATTTGATGGTAGTTAGACTTAAGATTAATCTAACTGAAAATCTTGGCTCCACTAATTCATCCAACATGTCTTCTAGCCTCGACATCGAATACCTATATTTGATCATGATTTTGTTCACAACTCGGCTGTCAACATACATCCACCAAGTTCCATCCTTCTTCGACACCAGAAGTATAGGCATAGCATAAGGGTTGAGACTTTCTCTCACATAACCTTTCTCTAGCAACTCATTGACTTGTGTTGGAGTTCAAAATCCTACTTTAGAATCATTTGATAAGCTGGCTTATTTAGCAGTGCAATACTAGGTACTAAGTCAAGGCAATACTCTATTTCTCAAGTTGGAGGTAACCCCTTAATTAGCTGTTCTGAGAACAGGTCAGCTTATTCATTTAGAAGCTCTTTGATTTCATGAGGAAGCTCACCCTACTTCTTCATTTCCAATAGTCACCTGACCAACAATAGGATTGACTTATTAGCATTGATGGCCTCTCAAAACTCGACTCTTCTCATCACCAGAGCCTTCTTTGATCTACAAGCAAGTTTCGTCTATAACTTGTTAACTTCTCTTGGTGACATTGGATTCAACATGATCTTCTGATCTTCCTTTTCGAACATATATATGTTCCTATAACCGTCATGTATAACTCTCCTATTGAACAACCATGGCCTACCCAGCAATATGCGGGAAGCGTACATAGGCAACACGTCGAGAAGGATCTGGTTAGTGTAATTCCTTATAGTAATTGGCAGTAGTATTTGTCGAATGACATGTAATGCACCTTTCTCACTTAACCGGTGTAAATTATATAACCTAAGATGTGCTATAGTCAGCAGCTTCAATTTTGAAATAAGATCGGCCGATACTACATTGGTGCAATTTCTGTAATCTACAATGAGGGGCATACATATGATCATTTACCTTGCAGGTGGTATGAAACAAACTTTCTCTTTACTCTTCCTTTCATGAAGGTTCCATACTCATAGTATGCCGGATAACCATGAGAAACTAATCTAAGTCCTCGGGAAATACGTTATCTTCAATTAGTTCTTTCTCGACAAGAACCTCCTTCACCACAGGTTCTTTATCCATGCTCTTTACTTCTAGCCTTAGGATGTCTCCCTTAATGACTATCGTTCATCGGTTCGGGCATTGAATAGCCATATGTCCGAACCTTTGACACTTAAAGCACTTGATCTAACTTATCTTCCTATCAGACCCTTATCTCTTCTCATAAGTTTGGGTTGGTACTTCACCATCGGGTTGGCTTTTCTACTTGACTCGATACTTGACTGAGCTCGGTGACTTACTTGACTAGGTTGGCTAGTCGGCATTTTGGTCGTTACTTGACTCCTTCTTTGCTTTTCTAATCGCTAGGCAATCCTAACAGCTTTATCCATTATGTCTAGTCCTTAGAGCTCTATAAGGTCTTGGATGTCACCTCTCAATCTACCACACAATCTAGTAATAAATCTTGAGATTATTCGAGTTGTTAGTTCCTTCACTTCGCATCATATCATAAGTATTTGGAATTCTTAATCATACTCATAAAAAATTCATCCTCCTTGTCTCAACTCCTGAAGCCGAGTGAAAGTATCTTAAAGATATGTTTCTGGCACGAATATGTTTTTGAGCACTCTCTTCATCTCGAGCCAAGTGTTAATCTCTCGATACCCTTCTCTTCTTCTGGCTTGAAAATTCTTCTAGCACATGGTGGCATATCTAGAGAATTCAACAATAGTAGTCCTCACTTTCTCATAATCTTCATATTGACAGTAATCAAACATATGCTCTACCTTCTCTTCCCAATCCAAATACTCCTCAGCATTCCTAGATCCATTGAAACTCATAATCCGAAGCTTCACATAGTCAAATGCTTTAGGGACTCGTACACACTCCTCTTCAAAATACTCTTCTTCCTCCTTATCAAGCTCTCTTAAGTCTATCCTTTGCCCAATTCATTCGCCAACTCCTCCACCTTGAGTTGGTCGAGTTAAGTTGTAACTTCTAATAGGTTAAGTAGCTTATGGAGTGTTTTGCATGGCTTCAGTAGGTCAGCATGACAATGCATGAGTAGCATGGGTCAAATCTACTAAGGGATTAGCTACCTTGTCAAGCTTCTCATCAGTGCTTCAAGGGGTTCCCTGAGACTGTCATCCATAGTGGATAACTCCACTGTTATCACCAGTATCAACATTCATATTTGGGTCTTTCATTTTTCCTTACAGATTCAAAATTCAAACAAACACTTCAGAAAGTGAACAACTGATAACACAGTAGTAAAATGAACACTATAACTTGTTCTGTTTATCACATGCAAAACAAAGTATAACAAAACTCAAGAAGAACTAACTACAGCTCATACAAAACCTCTACTCTAATACTAAGATGTTGTGAACCATGACTAAGAACAAATAGGGCTGGTCGCTGTACGGGCTAAGCTTGTAGAAAGCTTAAAAAGGGTTAATGGGGAAAGGTACGAAAGGGGGCAGAAATAACGAATGAAAATAGTAAGCAAAAAATGACAAACAGCTCTAGAGGATATAACGCACCAATAGAACTTCTGAGGTCTCATGGCACAATTTAATATGACGTACGAATTGGTCTAATGAAGTTACTTGCCACCTAACCTTACTTAAGGAAAATGATAAGAGTGATGCTGAGAGTAAACAAATAATGTTTAAGCAAGGAAGAAAGTATTCAAGTGTATTGAAGGTAATCTTCTCTATTGCAGCCACAAGTACAAGGGTATTTATACTTATAAGTTAAGGCAACTTGCCTAAAAGGGAAAAGATAATAAGGACATTTCCTAAAGAAGTAATGTATACGATACAAAAGGGTAAAAATCAATATACAAGGAAAACAATCATTGGTACTATAGATTCTACATATGATACTATACACATAGCGATGCTGCATTAGCGAGGTTGTTAGGGGATGTAGACAAAAAGTATAGATAGATGAGCTTGTCTTATAAAGGATGGCTTAGTTAATCTGGATTCTCTATCTCTCGGCTTTTCAGTAATGATGATACCCAATGATTGGTTGGCTTAGTACTAGAGAGTAATCATCAACTCAGCATACCACAAAATAATAGGTGGTCATACGATACGGCATTAAAGGTGACTCAGCAAGGAAGTACTCGACCTCGGCCTCGGCATGAGTTAGTTAGAACATAAGGATTCGTCATGCCATCCCCTTTAGTCCTTTGGCTTGACTGCGGGTCAAAGGTCCCGTAGCTTGATTCTCATCAATTGGCAAGCTTTCCAAGAAGTCTTTAGGTTATCCGAGGCTTTTTGAAAATTTGTCATCCATTTGAGCTCAACAGGGTTCTTTAGCAACTTGAAGAATTCTGAGCATTTGTTGACATTTTTGGATACCAATATGTTCAGGGCAACTACTCTTCCAATTAGGTGCTACATCTCCTTTATGGTTTTGGGGGCATGCATCTCCAAGACTACTTTGATCTTGTCTGGGTTGGTTCTATTCCTCACTCTTTCACCATGAAATCGAGAAACTTCCTAGATATGACTTTGAAAACTCATTTTTGGGGGTTCATCTTCATTTGGTATTAGTAAAGTGTCTGGAATGTTTCTCAAAGATCTTTAATGTTCTCTTATCCTTGCTTTTCACGATCATGTTGTCTATGTAGACTTTTGATGTTCTTACTAATTTGAGGCTTGAATATGGAGGTGACGAGCTTTTGATACATTATGCTAACTCTCTTTAAGCCAATGGGCATAACGTTACGACACTAGGTTCCAAAGTATGTGACAAATGAGTTGTAGACCTTGTCTTCAGGAGCCATCCGAATTTGGTTATATTCTAAGTGGGCATCCATGAAGCTGAGTAGTACATATTTAGATGTCGATAAGCTAGTTGATACGAAGGAGAGGAAAATAGTCTTTGAGGCAGGCTTTGCTAAGGTTGGTATAGTCTACACACATTTTCCATTAGCCTTCTTTATGAAGACAATGTTCAGAAATTAGGTTAGATATATCTCTTGCCTTATGAAGTCGGCTTATAGCACTTCTGTAGTACTTGCTCAATTGTGGCCTAGCTCTTTAGGGCAAAATGTCACTTTTACTACTTAACTAATTAAACAGTAAGATTAATATTGAGATGATGAATGGCCTCGAGTATGTTGATAATTCTTAGCATATCTTCCAAGGTAAATGCGAATACATCCTTTTTGGTCTAAGGCATTATGTGATCTCGGCTTTTTCACTATCGAGCAACTATGCCATTGTCACGACCCAAGGGGGCTAGTCGTAGCAGTCATCGTATATTGTACAAAGAATTGCAGATTGAATTCCCTTACAATCGATAACCCTTTTATACGATACACAAGGCTACAGTTATAACTAACTATCAAGAGTATACAAGTATAAGCAATATTAATTCATGATAAATAATAGAATTATAAAACATAACACATGATATATTTATATAAAAGTTTACAAATAAGAAGTCTAAAACATGTCTTAAGTTAAACTAGTATATCGATTACATATTCAGCTCTATAAACTATCAGAAATATTCTCTGATCACAGTCAGCTCCCACATTGACCCCGTGTAGAACACTAACCTCGGGCATGCGACGGCCTGACTCTACAAATAGATGGGCTTGCAAAAGAAGACTATAAGGGTATAAGCTAACTAGCTTAGTGAGATAATTTCCCCAACCATACAGTAATCAAGATATACAATAGTTAAGTTTAATCAAATGAATGCATGACAATCAGTATGCCAAACAAATACATGCAGGTGACCAGGTACTGCATGCAACTCATATTTAATGCCCTCCGAAGTCAAGGTTGGAGATACATCGGTACAGTCAGATCCGAGTATCATATTAGAACTTATTTTATAACGAAACTCCGCGTTTCATATTCAAAATGTAATGATATATCCATTATCAGTTTTATCAAAACGAGTTCTACATAAAATTATGAATAGGCTCATGCAGCCCTCACTTACCCCTAAACGAAGGCCTCTGTACTTAACCCTTAGCTAAGTGGTTGGTGTCTCCAATACTTAGTCATCCCGCAGGCCAGGGTAAGGTCATATTGTAAACTCCGCAAATTTAGCTAATTAAGAGTATGATTGAACCTTAATATTATAAATGACTTGATAAGTCATTAGAGCCAAGGAAGATAAAAATTTAATAAATCATAAATCTAAATATATTATAAATAGTAAAAACCTTAAAAATTGATCAAAACCCTACATCGTATACTAAAACCCTAAAACTGACTTACATGTCATTAACCAAAATTGAACCCGAATTTGATCGAAACCTTAAAATTATAAATATAAACCTATAAAATAATTAAATATTACTTAATAGTGATAAAATTATAGTCGATTGTAATTTTCGACTAAATACCCTATTCGCATGAAATTATAACGAAATCGCTATAATAAATTGTAAAAACTATAGTTGTACCGGGTACCAATTAAATTGATAAAATTTCACAAAAATTTAAAAATTAATTTACGAGGAGATTTGTTATAATTTATATGTTATGAAAAATTATATATATTTATTCTTAATTTTTATTTTCCTTCTCTTTCATTTTCAATTTGTCTCTTTTCTCTCTTTTCTTCCTTTCCTTCTTTTTCTTCAATTGCACATTCTGGAACTCCAATTAGCCGTCCACATGAGGAAAAAAAAAATTGTTGCCATATGTAACTCTTAGCTTAAATTTTAAGCTACTCATCATGTGAACAATATATATATATGTATATATATATATAAAGTTGAAAAAGAAAGAAACGAAACAAAACAACAAAATCTAGAAAAAAAAAAAAAAAGAGAGAAAGAACGTCTTGCACAAACTAAAACCGGAAGGAGAGAAAAAGATAAAGAAAGAAGAAAAGAAGAAGGAAAGAAGAAGGAAAAGAAGAAGGAAAGAATTAAAAGGAAAAAGGTAAGTATTTATTTTTATATAGATGTATATTATATAGTATATATATGTATTTGTATAGTATTTTCTTATAAATACAATATTGTTAATACATGTATATATAATACATAAATTGAGTAGTGTATGTATGTATAAGATTAGGTATGTATACATGTATATGCATAGGTATATTATACATAAGAATATGTATTATGTATTACGTATTTTTTTCTTAGAAATACATATAATTAGTATTAAGTATTTTATTAAATAATGATAAATAATTATAGTAGATATATATATTAGTACCGTGAACTTTATATATATATATACCCATGTATAATTATTTTCGTATATTTACATATGTACTCGTATAGAATATATATGTAGAAGCATATTTCCATAAGTAATGATAGAGTATATATATTAAGATAGGTATAATATATAGTATACATATTTTGTAATAAATACTATGTAAATAAATATATACTGAATATATAATACAAGAATAGGTATTTATAAATTATTTATATATATATATATATCTAAGTATTCAGAATTACATAAGTATATTTATAAGTATATTTATAAGTATATATATATATATATATGTACATAAGAGTATATTTATTTTCAGAAAATAAGTATATATATACATATAACGAAGATATATGTAGGTATATACATATACGCTATATACATATAGCGTATAACATCTATTAGATATATGTAGTATACCGAAGATATATATAGGTATATATATGTACGTATAAATCGTGAAATACATAATTAATAAGAAAATGAGAAGTAATAAAAATAATAAAGGTAATAATAATAATAATAATAATAATAATAATCATAATAAAGTAAAAATCTCAAAAATAGGAAAATATACTCAAAATAATAAAAATATAAAATATATGATTTGAATAATTATTAAAGCATAAATGTGGTAAGAAAAAGTGAAAATTAATATGTTATAAGTTTTAAACTTAAATAATAATTTTTGTGATATTTTTATATCACACTTTACTCTATGAGCCACAACATCCAAAACAGACCTTGCTACGAGAAAATATACTCGAAAACGATCAAAATGGACTATAAGTTCATAATGATCTAAGCTAAAACGAAAAATTTATACGCGATTCGATAAAAACTCAAATAAATGATTTCACGTAAGTCAATAACCGATTTAAGTAAACAGTACGGTTTAGAATGCTAGTTTAGGTATTTAAATTCCTAAACTTATTACTTTCCATATTTCCCTAATGTTAGGTGATCCTAAGATCGAGACCGACTTACCTTTGGACTAATATAATCCTTGACATCATTTATGACCAAGTGAGTACTCCCGATGACTCTATACTTGTTTTGTGCTTGTAGTTAGTGCACATGAATTAAATATTAATAACTTGATGCATGAGGTTTTGGGTTGTGCATGTGACTGATATTGATTTATTACTGTACAAAATACTATTAAATGTGATTATATAATTGATTGTTGCATTATTTGAATGATTTGTTGATAATGTTTGATCACCTCATAAATTGACTTAATTATATTCAACCAAACAAAAATTAAACGGATCATGCATAGATCACGAGCATTGCATATAATGTTTCGGTCGTCACCTCATGCGTTTGGTAAGGAAGGGCCTTGGAGAGATGGATTCCCACATGATTTGATTAGCACAATGCAGGAGTATTGGTACAACAAGACCCTATCTTTGGCTCGCGGGTTTTATTGGTGCTGGAGATGCTAATCGTGGGTGGCTGGGGTCGCGTTG
>JAMXBB010000004.1:115082837-115173126 GCA_024138015.1 Lumnitzera littorea | reverse complement strand
ATATATATATATGTAAGTATAAATAAGAATACATGTGCTAAGTATTTAGTATTTTTACTAATTAAGTATTGCTAGGTATATATATATATATGCATGTACATGAAAATATATCTATGTATGTATGTATTATATATGTACGAATAATTAGTATTTGGTATATAATATATGTAGGAATACTTGTATATTATATGTATATATACCCAATATTTCTTTTATGTACATGTATATGTATTTAGCATATTATTTAATTAACATGTATATACATGCGTGTATATATATATATATATATATATATAGAGGTGCATATGTATATAATAATTATTTTAGTATGTAATATGTGTATACAATTCCATATATATATCTATATATATGTGTGTACATATGTTTATATATGCCTAATTGTGTATTTTTCATATATATATGTGTGTATATATAAAATAATAAGTATACATATTATTAATAATATTAGTGTTTTAATGTGTATATATATATACGTATTTAGTATGACCATATATGTATATAAGTATATAGAGTATAAATAAGTGTATAATATACTTGTACAAAATATATAAGTAAAGTTAGAATAATTTAGTAGCATATAGTACACATATAAAAGTACCTATATGATGTAAAATTCGCGTAAAATTAAATAGTATACATGACATATGATAATATTAATTTTATAAATAAAGTAAGTTAATAACTATATATATGGGTACCATAAATTAGGAAAAAGAATTAATAATTAAGTTAAGTAGAAAAATTAATTAAGTATAATAATAAGTATTCATATATATATATATGTATATCGTAAAATAAAATAAAATTAATAAAGTAAAATTTGAATTAAAAATTATAAAATCTTAAAAATGGGTAAAAAATAAGTAACAAGGGTAAAATAAGCTTAAAATAATACAATTACTGATTATATGATTTAACTAATTATTAAATTATAAATATACTAAGAAAAAACTGAAATTAATATATTATAACTTTTAAATTAAAATAATAAATTTTGTGATATTTTTATATCACAGTTCAAACTACTAGTCACAACATCCAAAACAGACCTCACTATGAGAAAATATGCCCGAAAACGATCAAAATGGACTATAAATTCATAATGATCTGAATTAAAACGAAAAAGTTATACGCGATTCAATATAAAGCTCGAGTCGACAATTTCATACAATTAAATGAAATAAACATTACAAATTACGATACTAGTTTAGCTTTAAATTTCCAAACTTACAATTTTCTATATTTTTTATTCTCAAGTGATCTCGACTTTGACATTGAGCTGCCCTCGGATTATTACGACCCTTGAGTCGATTATAGCTAAGTGAGTTTTTCCTAATGATTCAATACTTGCTTGTGTTTATAATTAGCGAATATTAATTATGATTAATAATTGAATGTTGTATGAGGTTAGGTTATGCTTTTATATGAGGTTGGGTTATGCTTGTGTATGATAATTATTTCTTAATACTAAATTTACTTTAAAGTACGATAACGTATTGATTGTTGCATAGTAGATTCAATAAGAACTAATTATTTGTGACCTTGTTGATCACTAAATAATAAAACCTAATTTTACTCGATTAAAAAAAGGTTAACTTTAAACATGTATAATCATACACCGCATAACTAATTCCGACTGTCACATTACATAAAGGTAATGAGAGGCCATACATGGGTTGATTATTTGATTGTTACAAATTTCGCACGGTGCACATATGCAATATGACCTTATCTTGGCCTATGAGATCACTAGGCGTTGGAGGTGCCAACTGCCTGGCTAAGGGTCAAGTTCGGAAGCTTTCGTTTAGGGGTGAGTGAGGGCTACGTAAAGCTATTCACAATCATATGTAGAACTCGTTTTTGATAAAATTAAGAATGGATATACCATTACATTTTAAATACGAAACACGGAGTTTCGTTATGAGATAAGTTCTAGCATGATACCCGGATCTGACTATGCCAATGTATCTCAAACTCTAACTTTAGAGGGCGTTAAATCTAAGTTACATGCAGTACCTAATCACCTGTATGTATTTGTTTGGCATACTGATTGGCATGTATTCATTTGATTAAATTTAATTAATGTATAACTTGATTGTTGTACGATTGAGGATATTATCTCACTAAGCTAGTTAGCTTATACCCTTATAGTCTTCTTTCACAGGATGAGTTATTTGTGGAGTTGGGCCGTCGCATGCTCGAGGTTAGTTGTACATCAAGGGGTTGATGTGGTAGCAAAATGTGATTGGAGTGTACTAGTGATAGTTTTTTTAGATTATGGATCTGATTATGTAATAAAATGATATTAGTTTAAGTTAAAAAGTATTATAAACTGCTTATTTGTAAATTCATTTATAAATAGATTTTGTGTTTTATATTTCCTTAACTTGTTATTATTATCATGAAATGATATTGCTATTACTTGTGCAACTCTTGGTTGTTAGTTGTAGCTATAGCCTTATGTATCGCATAAGGGTTGTCGATTTTAAGGGTTTTTAATTTGAAGTCCTTTGTGTGGTATACGGCGATAGCCATGATTAGCCTTCTCAAGTCGTAACAAACCAATACCTGACGACAACCTGTATCACGACCTAAGGGGGCTAGTCGTGGCAGTTACCGTATATTGCACAAAGGATTGCAAATTGAATTCCCTTACAATTGATGACTCTTTATACGATACATAAAGCTACAGCTATAACTAACAACCAAAAGTTGTGCAAGTATAAGTAATATCATTTCATAATAATAATAATAAAATATAGAAATATAACACATAATCTATTTATATAAGAATTTACACATATAAAGTTTTTAGAACTTTTAACTCAAACTAATATCAGTTTATCACATATTCAAATCTATAATCTAGATAAACAATCATGTGAACGCTCTGAATACGTCTTGCTCCCACATCGGCCCCTTGATGAATCACTAACCTCAGGCATGTGACGGCCTGACTCCACGAATAACTCTGCTTGCGAAAGAAGACTATAAGGGTATAAGCTAACTAGCTTAGTGAAATGATCCCCTTAACCATATAGCAATCAAGTTAAATAATAATTAAGTTCAATCAAATGAATGTATATTAACCAGTATACCAAACAAATACATACAGGTGATCAAGTACTGCATGCAACTCAGATTTAATGCCCTCCAAAGTCAGGGTTGGAGATACATCAGCACAGTTAGATTTGGGTATCATACTAGAACTTATTTTATAATGAAACTCCACATTTCATATTTAAAATGTAATGGTATATCCATTATAAGTTTTATTAAAAATGAGTTCTACATATGATTGTGAGTAGGTTCACCCAGCCCTCACTCACCTTTAAATAGAGGCCTCTACACTTGACCTTTAACCAGGCAGTTTGCGTCTCCAACGCTTAGTAATCTCGTAGGCCAAGGTAAGGTCATATCATACGTATGCATTGTACGAAGTCTATAACAATCAATAATCAACTGATATATGGCCTCTCGCTACCTCCGTGTAATGTGATTACCGAAATTAGTTATGCAGTATATGATTATGCGTATTTCAAATTAACTTTTTCTAATCGAGTAAAATTAGGTCTTATTATTCAATGATCAATCAAAGTCACAAACAATCAATTCTTAGTGAATCTACTATGCAACAATCAATACATTATTGTAATTTAAAGTAAATTCACCGTTAACAAACAATTATCATATACAAGCATAACCCAACCCCATATAAAATTCAATTATTAATCATCATTTATATTCACTAGTTACAACACAACAAGTATAGAATCATCAGGAAAACTTACTCAGCCCTAGTCGACTCAAGGGTCGTAATAATCTGGTGGTAGCTTAGGGTCAATGTCAATATCACTTGAGAATAATAAAAATTTGTAAGTTTAGGAATTTAAAGCTAAACTAGTATCGTAATTTGTAAGGTTTACTTTACTTAGTTACGTGAAATTGTCGATTCGATTTTTTTATTGAATCGCATATAACTTTTTTTGTTTAGCTCGGATTGTTATGAACTTATAATCCATTTTGATTGTTTTCTAGCGTATTTTCTCATAACGAGGTCTGATTTGGACATTGTGACTTGCAGTTTGAATTTTGATATAAAAATATCACAAAATTTTTTATTTTGATTTAAAAAATTATAAAATATTAATTTTTAGCTTTTTCTTAATATATTTATGATTTAATAATTATTTAAATCATAAAATTGATAATTTATTATTTTAAGCATTTTTACTTGAATTACTTATTTTTACCTTTTTTAAAGATTTTAGACTTATTACAAATTATTATTATTATTCTTACTTTGTATTTTACGATACACACACACACATATATATATATACTTATTATTATATTCGATTAATTTTTTTTATAATTTACTTAATTAGTAATTCCTAATTTACGATAATATACATATATATCTACTTCTTACATATTTATGAATTTATTTATTTAACAAATATTATTGTATTGTATCTATTAGATGTATGGTATACTTTATATATAGTATATGTTATACATATATTTACGCCACATACATGTATACCTATATGTATATAAAATATAGCTTACATGTGTACATGAATATATAAATAATGAATACATATATATATATATAATATACGAATACTTATACTTATATCTATACATATGAAATAAAGATTGTACACATATATACATACATAGCCATTCTCATCTGTACACACACACACATATATATACCTATATTTAATTTGTGAAAATACTAAATACATACTATATGTAGTCTTATGGATACATACATATACTGTATATTCTACCTATATACATACATGTTTACATACATAAGAGAAACATATATATTTGGTTATCTACTTATGCATATATACATATATATGTAATGAACTTGTAGTAGAATACAACAAAAATACTTAGTATATATACATGTACATACCATATAATATACATATATACAACCAAAATAATTATACTTACCTAATTATATTTAATTTTCTTCTTCCTTTCCTTCTCCTCCTTCTTCTTATTTTTCTACTTGTTCTTCTTGGTTTGGTTTTTCTTTGTTTTGCTCTTCTTTCTTTTTTTTTTTCTTTGTGTTTTCGGTTTGGTATTTAGTTTGTTCTTCACGTGTTAACTTCCAGAATTTTTTCCATAAATCCAAATGTGTGCAACAGCAAAAATAAATAAATAAATAAATAAATAAATATATATATATATATATATAATCTAATCTCTTCATTAATGAAGATAGGACAATGTGATCATTTCTAATTTTTCTTTTCTTACAAAATCAACACTTGGCATTTGATTTGTATCATGTGGGCTGCTTATTTCTGACCAAATTTTTTGTTTTCTTTTTGGTTCTAGGGATGTGGCAATAAGGAATAAGGAGAAAAAGAAAGAAAAGAGAAAAAGGAAGAAAATAGAAATTAAAAATAAATATATGTAATTTTTCTAAACCTAAAAATCATAAAAATAATCATCATAAATCAATTTTGGAATTTTGTGAAAATTTATCAATTTAATTGGTACTTGTTACAATTACAATTTTTACAAGTTATTATAACGATTTCATTAAAAATTTTACGCGATTACGTGATTTAGTCGATAATTGCAATCGACTATAATTATATCACTATTGAGTGATATTTAACTATTTTATAAGCTTAAAGTTATAATTTTAGGGTTTTGATCAATTCTAAGGTTTTTATTATCGGTGTTATATTCGATTTATTAAGTTTCATAATTTTTTATTATTACTAACTTTATCAACTCATTACACAATTTAGAACACTTGGACTTAAATTAGGGTTCAAACTATCAATTTTTTAGGGTTTACAACCTAGGACTGGATGGCCATCACCATTGGATGGTGGTAGCATCACCCAAACTAATCGACAAGGCCAAGGTGGTTGGTAGTGACCAGAGTTGTTAACGCTGGTAAGTCTAAGTTTTCTTTCGATTTCGTGTAATTTAATTAAAATATCAAATGATTGTGGAAAATTATGAAATTTGTTATTATGAATTATTTTTTATGTAGATTTAGGAAAAAATGTAAAATTGATGAAATTAGGTCCCTAGATATACAGTGCTTAAGAAATCCCTAAATTCGAACCAATTTTTCAAACTAATTTAAATAATCCTAATAGTGTAGTTTTGACTTCAAAATTTATATGTAGACTATTTGGGATACATATTATAGTGTTATGAAGATTTTTCTAAATTAATTTTCTAAATATTTATTTAATTTTTAGACCCCAAAAATCATGCATAAAAAGTAATTAGTGAGCTTAATTTTGTGATTTAAGGTTAGTTTATTGAAAATTATGATTTAGTATGTTATTAGACATCCTTAGATGTTAATTACTGATGTAGGATGATATTTGCGGAGTTGTAATGTTAATTGTGTGTATTATGCATAGTAGGTAATAATAAAGGAATAATGAGTAAAAGTAAATAATTAGGTAAATTTTATGATTTAGACTTAGTTTGGTTTATATTTTGATTTAGGATGGATTTAGATGTCTTGGAATGTTAGTTGATATGAGAGATGTAAATTATGGTATTGAAGAGGTTAGATTTATGCTTCATGTGTAGATTAAATAGTAATAAGTAATATGTGAAATAGGAAGATTACATAAGTAAAGAATATTGAGTTAAATTGATAACATTATAATAATAGTAGAGTATTATAAATCTAGTTTAAAAGGTAAATTTAAGAAATTATGTGAAAATGTAGATTATTCTTACATTAAGAGCTGATTCGGTTGTTAAATTAGGAACGTAGCATATTGTATTGATAGAAATACTAATAATGAGCTAAAACATAGATTAGAATACCTAAGCATAGTTAGATGAATCTTACATTTTAGTTCGGGAAGAATTCCTAAGGTTCACAAACAAAAGCAATAATCAGAAGCTAAAATAAAACTTAATTTAACTAAATTAAGAATTAATTTAGAACTAGTTTAGTTATAGGAGATATAGAATTTAAATAATTGAATAAATCATAATCTCAAACTAAAAACTAATGACGTAAAACTTATATGTATATATACACATGTATAAGTGGTCATATTAAGTGTAGATTATTCTTAAATCAAAATCTAATCTAGAAGCAGAATTCGAATTAGGATTAATATATGTATATTAGATAGGAAGTCAAAAACCTAAATCAAAGGCTATACTTATTAAATAAATCGTAAGAAAAAGGTTTAAAAGGCATTTAAAAGACTTACAAACAAAAAGAAATACAAAGAAAAAGGTAAACTAAAACCTAATTTAGAAACCGAAATCATAAATGGAATAAGAAACAAAGTCGAAACTTGGTTGAACAAGAGAAGTAATTCTAAGAGACTTAGACCTAAATCACTAAATATAAGAAAATCATAAACTAAAGATAATCATAATATAAATTACATATCAAAACATATTTATGGTAGTTATGTGGAAACTAAAACAACATTTATATTATAGGGATTATTGGTGATGGCATGTACGAGTTGTACCTTAAGTATGCAAGCAGGGAGTCTAAGTAAGTTAAGATTAATACGTTATTATATTTTGTAGTACTAATTTATAGTACTCAAAGGCTTGAAATTGTACTTGATTGTGTTTGTTAGATAATTGACTATGCTCTTACTTGTGTGTGCTTCTTTCTAAGTTTGATGATATGATTCTAGTTTATTGCTTTGGCCTGAATTTGTGTGATTTATTTGAAATGATTAAACACCTTAAACTGGATCTAATTAAATATATGACTTATAATTCTAAATCGGACCTACATAGAACCCTCTAAGGGAAACATTAGGTTTCTTTGGCTAAATACTGGCCCCTTCAAAAGGGATAGTGCTAGATAGCATAATAGGTCTCTTTTTCATCCTTAGTCAAACTAAGTGACAAGTGAAGAGGTCATAGTAAGGTTAAAGTCAATGGTTTGAAGATAGTTGCGGGAGGAGCAGTGTCTCTATTGCAAAAGCTTGGGTTCAATCATAAGCTGTTGCATTACATGAAAACTCCTTAACCCAGATTAGAGTGGCTATAATTTCTCTAATCTCACTACGGATCAGACAATGTCGTGCAATGGCATTTACTTGTACATGCATAGCATTTAACTAATTTGGTTGATAACCATGTTTGTATTTGTTGTATAGTTTTAAGTCTTCATCCCAACTTACTAAGTTGTGGTTGCTCATATCTCTATAGATGTTGTTGTAGGTGCTAGCTAAAAAGTGGCCATATAACAACCTTAAAACTAGCAACTGTTGAATCATAGAGAGTGAGGATACAAACTTCAAGATCAATTATACTCTCAAGTTTGGATTATATCTTTAAAGCTTTTAGTGATAATTGATGTATTTCTCAAGTAGATTATGATTAGGCTACTAAATCTTGTAAACATACTTCGATTATTTTAGTGTAAATATGTAAATTTTCATAATTTCATAATTAAATAACATATTTAATTTATGAATTATTTACTTTAAAGTGGGTTAGTCATGGATGCCTCATGTAAATCAGGTCTAAGATAACGGTTGTAAGATTAGCTTCTATCCTAGAATGGTTTACACGATGGGACTATTATGACTCTGCTACTTCAAGGCTTAATAATGATGTGTTGGGGTGGATCACAAAATGATATAAAGCCTATCCAATTTGTAACATGGACATAACTAATAGACACTTACAAAGTAAATTCCATTACATAGGTCACTAATGGTTCCATCTTGTGAGACATCCAATGCATAAAGCGAATAAATTTGATGGAGCCATCGAGAGAAGAATAGCTCCAAGGTACTTTAGTAATGAAGAAATTCTTATATAGTTGAGTCAATATGAGAATATAATTTTAGACAAGACTTTTGATAAGCTGAAGCATTGGCGAAATTATGATGATACAAATTGGTGTAAGAAAAGTATTTTATTCAAATTGCCATATTGGTAGGAATTGAATATTAGACACTATCTTGATATTATGCATATAGAGAAGAACATATGTAATAACATAGTAAGTACCATCTTGAATATCAAAGGAAAATGGAAGGATCCAAAGAAAGGGAGACTTACTCTTTAAGATATGAGAATTCGTTTTGAGTTGCATTTGACATCTCACGATGGTCGAATCACAAAAACTCTAGCCCTATACATACTTACCCCTAGTCAAATAAAGGAGGATTGTAGCCTTATCAAAGAAGTGAAAATGCCTGATAGTTATGCATCAAACATATCATCTTGTTTAGGTAAATTTGATGTTACTCTCAAAGGGCTAAAAAGTCATGACTATTATGTTTTGTTATAGAGACTACTACCAATGGTCCTTCATGGATTTTTAAGCGATGACATTGATTACGTAATATGCAAGATATTATGCTTGTTCAAGGAATTGACTATAAAAGTAGTAATGGTCGATGTATTGAAATCTACGGAGAAGACAATTGTCTTAACTTTAAGACAAGTCTGGGATTATTTTTCCACCTACCTTCTTCGATATTATGATCCATTTTACTATACATCTTCCAAGGAAGGCATGCATATGTGGTCTGGTTCAAAAAAGATGGATGTATCCAATGGAAAGGTACTTAAGTGTACTAAAATGTGATGTTAGGAATAGGGCTAAAGTGGACGGTTCCATCACGGAGGCAAATATAGTAAGAGAGCATTTTATTTTGTTTGATGTATTATGACAACATGGAATCAAGGATTAATAGGCCTTAACTACAATGGGATGGGGCTAATCTGATTTAAAGCAATGGTCTTCAATTGTTTACAATGCCAATACATCTTATAGGTGCTTATAATTATGTTACTATTGATGCTGAGATTAATAAGATGCACTAGACCATATTGAATAACAATGAGGATGTGCAACCATATGTTAGGTATGTATCTTTCAACTATTGGTATCATGAAATTATGATTTCATATATATTTAGATTTGACATATTCTTTTGTAAACAGGGAATTTGAGCAAAAATTATAGGTATGTGGTGTTCGCAATATATGTCAATTGGTACCAACTTAGTTTACGTTATGGTTCAAACATAAGGTGAGCAAGTACGTTATGTAGATTATGTAGCTAAGCAAAGTAAATCGATATTAAAGTCTAATGTTTTATGCAAATTATGGAGCTTAAGGCATGTTCTATTGTACAAATATCCAATGATCTGGAGGCTCTATCATGGGGTCCAAAAACTTAAGTTTACCTCTACAATGCATGTGTAGTAAATAAAGTCAGATTTATTATGGAATCTGGATGTAAGACAAAAAACATAGAATAGTAGAGTATGTCTCAGCTGATCATAACAATAACCTCATTATGTTTTATGGGACATTGTCTACCATAATACAAGTAACCTACTATGGTAAGTGTTTTGTGTTTCTATTCAAATGCAAATGGTCTAATATACAACGTAACAACCTAGAGAGCATTGATAAAGATATGTTATCTATTAATACACGTCATATGTATTTCATGATGCTTTTATTGTGAATTATGCTTAGAAATCATGAAAAATGCAATTTTCTTAGTCAATTACATAAATAGTGAGAAAAATGATTAAAATATGACTCAAATAGCTTTGTATAAACTCATATATTCATATCATGATTTTATTGCAGGTCAGATCAATCCTAGAGAGCAAGCTAATGACTCATTTCATGAAACCCATGACAATACGATTAGCAGTTACAAGGCGCTTATTGGTTGGTTGGAACAACTTTAGTGAATTAAGAGGACTAACTAGTGCTTAACTTAGAAGAATCTGAACAACTTAAGCACTTAAATGACCAAGCAACACAAATGTCTCTTTGGAAGGCAACTGTTATTAAAGAGATCTTTATATGACAGTAAGTACATTAACAATAGCTTATGTAAACTTGTTGATCAATGGAAAGACAAAGCATCTTTGTGTTGCAACTAAAATTATGATGAAAGAGCAACTCCTTTTTGTAAGTAGCTAAACACATTAGATAAGGGCTTTGTCCATATAAAAAAACAGTAAACCTCCTCATTTGAATAGTAGTTTCTTGAATTGAAATTGAGCTACATGAAAGAATTGCAGTAACTCATGGAGCCAAGTTGAGATCTTAGCAGTAACGTAGCTAACACACTTCAACATGGTGAACAATACTCCAAATAGTTGCAATTTGCTAGGCTGAGTAGAGCTTCTTGAAGATTGAGCTCTAGAAAAATTGCCTTGAGCACCTACACTAACAAGTAGCAACTAGCTTAAACTTTGGTTTAAATTGAGCTGAGTTAGAAGAACTTCATTGTCACATTTTTTTTATTGCAAGTGGTGTACTTTGGTTTCCAGCAACTAGACTCAGTTGAATAACAGCAAAACATAGTCCTAAATAGAGCAGTTCCCTATGTGTGATAGCAGCTGCAAACTCCAAGACCAAGAGCCACTTGAACACAACAACAACTAACAAGAACTTCAACTCCAAAGCAGCAACCGAGAACAACTTCAAGCACCTGTGTTCTAAGCTATCAACACCAGTGCTTCAACACATCAGCAGCAGCTCCTCACATCTACACTTGATAAATGAGAAGCTCCATTAAGTTGCAGCAATGACTTTAGATCAAACCGATCAACAGCTAAAACATGTTACCATTTAACTAATTCAGCTGCAGGCCGAATGATTAAAAGTTCTTTAATTGATTCAGAAGCAAGGAAAAGATTCCATTTACTTGACAAGCCAAATCAGTCAATGAAGTGTTGCAAAACTGAGTTGTTATTCTAAACGTGATAGGAAATTCATTTCGATATTTTGTTTATTGCAGGTCATGGATTTCCATAACGATCAGCAACTCTAGCCGAGAACTCCAAGTGACAGCAGATCGCTTTGAACAATAAACCGGCTGCCAACAGCAGCCCCTTTAATGAAAGTCGCAGCAGACCTTGTCGAAAGCTCCACTTGATTCCAACATGCCAAGCAATTGCGAGCATCCAACTACACCAAGGAAAGCTGAGATGGACATCGATTCTACACAAGTTAAAGTAGTCACGGCACAAAACAACCAAAAATTGAGCCGCTCATTTGTGAAGATAGCAACAGAACACCTCACATACTCCATTTAATCACTGTTGCAACCAAACAGCAGAGCCGTGTATTTCCATCCAATAACAGCAACTAAACACGAGCAGCAGAACGTACGACCAGCAGCGCATCAAACCGAGCTGCAGTTGCAGTCCAAACGCAATCAGTCCCTGTCACAACAAACCGAGCAACTCACTACTCAGATTGAACCGCAGCTCTTCCTTTTCATGACAAGACTGAGCACCCAATTGGCACTGAAATACTCCATCTGAGCAGGCCGTGGACTTTAATCATGGAACTCCGACAAGTGCCAGCAGCTAGTAGTCGAGCAACCCCATATGCTGCAATCTTCAAGGACATGACAGCAGGCCGTGCATTTCAATTTCTAGCTCCTCATACGGGCAGTAGCTGAACTTACAACAACTAACCAAGCTGATGCAGAGCTCCTTGAACCGAAGACAAGTTGGACTTGAATTGCAGCAGACCAAACAGAGAGTTCCTTATTTGAACAACAACTTGGCACTAGCAAATCTGCAACACCGCGCCATCTTGAAGCTGGTTTTCAGTTATAGCTATCCACTAAGTGCCGAGCTACACACTTTCAAGCACACGGAAGACCGCAGCTGTAGCACTCCAATCGAAGCAACCGAGGACTTGAACCATGCCAAGCTACTGTCCTGATGTCGAGCAGCTCCAAATTTTGCTTGGCCGTCACTGCAGCAAACAACAAACAGCCAACGGCAGCTCTAGCTACCCACACGCACAAACCAAATGCCAGCAGCAGCTTGAGAGCTCCTCCACGTGACAGCTGCAACTAAATGACAGCAGAGCCGAGAAACCTGAAAGAACATTGCATGAGTTTATACTGATATTAGATTCCTGTTTTGAGGAGAGTACACATGGGCTGCAACGTGCACACAGATAGTAGAAGTAGGCCCATATTTATTCCATTTACCGAACAGTTTTTAAGTGTGTAATTGTGGGGGCCTGAAACTAATTCAAGAAGAGATTGGATTAGTTGTTGGAGTGAGAACATCAGGTTCAAAAGGGGTATTGTATCAAGCATGCCGTATTCAGGAAAGTGACGCCCAACTGCAATAATTGAAGCCCATACATGAGCATTTTGGGAAGATATACAGAAGCATGCAAGGGGAATATTTTTGTTGTCGGGTGCCTTTTAGAAAAATAAGAGAGGCAACAGATTTTTCTGACTAATTTCTTTTGGGACCAGCCTAAAAATAAAGAAAGAAAAAGTGAGTCTACACATGGTAAAGGAAAGAAGGGAAAGAGGGCAGCTTGAAAAGTAGATATACAGGAGCCGGAGACGGAGAATAGGAAAAGCGGTAGCTTACGAAGGGATAGAGCACAATAAGAAAAGAGGAACATCTAGTAGCTTAGCTTAGAAATTTAGTAGCATAACATAGTGAAGAAAACAGAATTTTTCATTTTATTTTATTAATTTTAGTATATTTCATTTAATTTCAAGACACTGATTCCTTTTATTTTAGCTCACTTGAGGATTTTTCGAGTGTTCAAATATCTCAAGATATGCCAATTTTTATATTGGATTTCAGATTTGATTATACCAATTGAGGTGTTTTTTTTTTCTTGTTATTTCAATGTCTATATATTTTAATTCAATTGGGTATTGTGATGAGATATTGTACTTAATATATCGAGTTTCATGTTGATGAATTTAATGGAATGATATATTTTATGATTTATTCTGATATTAATATTAAAAATTTGTTATTTTAATATTATGTTTATCATTTATTTATTTATTATTTGGTTATTATTTTTTAATTAGATAGAGTTATAAGATATTCGAGAAAATTCCTTAATGCAATCATGGCTCTCATATGGCTTTTTCTAACCAACCACCATAACCATCTATCATGTTTGCTGAGATTGAGATTGAACGTTCAATAAAGCCTTGAGGGACAAGAGGCACTATCCTTAGTCGTTTAATTCACCTTTCTAGGATTCCTTCCCCTTTGGAGGGAGTGAGCTTTTTTGAATTGTTGAGGGGCTAGGCTTAACAAGCTCAAACTTAAGCCATTTGGATGACCCTTGAGGTGATGTATCAGCAAGTCACTTTATGGCCAAAGTCTGTAAGGTAGGAATGAGATAAGATGGTGAAGCTTTTGTAATGGAAAATAGGTTTGGTGTATGTAGGGGAGACTTGAGTAGCTCTACAATGTGAATGCTTTGAAGGCTATATGAGGTGATGTTTATGTTGTGTAATATGGGGGAGATGGGGCTTTATTGTATGAGATTGGTTATGTGGAATGATATGCATGGTTAGGAGGTTTGGTCGGATTCATGTTATTGTTTTAAGGGCTAAGGCTTAAGGGTTTGTAACTTCCTCTTGCTTGGTTCGGGTGATGGGATTAGTGTTTAGGGGATTTTGTAGAGTTAGGGATTGGGAAGACTTTGCTTTTGAAGAGGAGGCCATGCTTATGGGGTTAGAAACATGGTGAGAACTACTCCTTCTAGAAGGAGGAATGTATGGAGGGCCATATGAGGAAGCATGTTGGTTTTGCCCATGAAAGGCCTTTGATATGCTTTTCTCTAGGCTACTAATTAGCAAGCTTCACAAGGGAGTGTTTTATTTTTTTTAATAAGAAATGCAACTTTATTTTGGAGAAATTGATGATATTGTAACAACTTCATAAATTGTAAAAGAACATATTTACACCCATAATAGATGTTGACTCCATAATTTTTTTTTTCTATAATAAAGCATCAAGTTAGTCCTTTTGTATGAGTTTACATTTATAATTATTTTTTGAGGCAAATTCTTTATCTCATTAATTTGATATTTCAGTAATTGATATAGATCTAATTGGATGATTGAATTGAAGTCCTAAAATGCGCTTTCAAATTGATTAGATAAAGAAGAATATAACCATCTTGAACTTACACAACAAGTTGTACATGTGAAGCTGTTCCATTTTTTCTTTTTTCTTTTTAGTAAGGGAAGAAGTTGAAAATTTGAAGTTGTTAATAAATGGGTACATGCCACATTTGATAACTAACTTTGCTCATTTTTATAACTAACTACTTGAAATTTAATAGTTTCAATTTAGTGCATGATTTTTACCTATTTTCCATAATTAACAAGAAGAACTTTGCCATTTTACAATTGACCATCTAGATTAGAATAGGAACACGGGCTAAACCGACCCAAAACCGACTTTGGTCCATCGGTGAGTCGATTCATGAGTCATCAAAGTGGTGAACCATAACAAGTCTTGGGAAAGGCAAATTCTAAGCCAATTCAATGGCTTGTGAACTAGTATTTTAATTTTCTTTTAAATTTATATATATTTAACATACATATATTTATATATATATATTAATACAATATATATTAAATACATAGAGTGATATATACACATATATATTTGACATATACACCTTCTCAGAATTAATGTAAAAAAATGGATAAATATATAAAAAAATGCAAATTAAAACTATACTTATACATACACATTTATATCTTCAATATATATATATATACATTAGCCTTGTTTTCTTAAATAAGGCAAGTGAAGCTAGTAGGTTAGTCCATCGATTTTAAGGCCTGCTAATTTAATGGGTTTGCAACAATATACCACCTTATCTTGCTAGGCCTAATGGGCTGTCAGTAATTCAGACCCAACTTAGTCATGCACATTCTAATTCTACGAATCAATAAGCTAGTTTATAGTTGGAAACCAATCAAAACCGATGCTGTTCCAGGTCTAATTTGAATTTTATCTATTTTTGTAATTAACTAATTACTTTAGATGTATAAATGATCTTGAAAAATTTATGAGTAGTAAATTGATATTTTTAAAGTTTAGATAATTAATTATAAAAATAGATAACGTCTAAGCATTAAATATAACATTTGTCCTTCAAAAATTGAAAAAGAAAAAGTTTGGACAGTTTTTCTGCTAAAAGAATGTACGGAATGCTGGAGGGAAAAAAAAAAAAAAAAAGAAGAAGAAAAAAACCAAACGCACTGCATGTTATAGCTGTATTGAAAAGAAGTTAACTTTGTTCGAGACGTTGGTCGTGAGAGAGCTTTCTCTAAGCGAAAACGAACTTTTGTGATGCTTTAGGCTCATTCAGTTTGTATCGTGCGGAAAGCCTTTATTTTGGGTGAAAAACTTCCCTAACCAAATTATTCAATTAACAAATGCTTTCTCCATCACTTCATATATAAGTTTGGATACAGAATTACTTTCACTCCCAGAAAGATCAAAACAGTGGAGAGAGAAACAATGAATAAGATTGATCCTTCAATCTAGGTCCCACATTCATATCGTTTGATTCATGCACAAGGCTTGCCACTACGAAATCAACTTGTAAAAGGTATGTAAAAGGTCAATAATATTTCTATTTTACCAATGTAGGACTACATGTGTTGTACATCATGAAATATTTGTTCTTCGTTTGCACGGAATCACTCTTGTATTCATAGGATAGGGTTAGAAAACAATGAAAACGCTATCAAGTAGAAACTATGACAAGTTATTTTTAGTATGAGAATATCGGGAAAAAAGAATTATGCTTTAGATCGTATCTTTGTATTTATCAATTCAATACAGTGAATCCTTAAAAAAAATATAACCTTCAATAGATATGCCAGATTTGCATAAAGTGCTTATGTGTCCTAATTTCAAGCGTTTTATTATGTTCAATGGAAAAGAAATCTTTCATCATCCAATAACTTTTAATGAATATTTATTTTTCTTATATAATTAATATCATTTTGTTATATTCAAGTTTTATATCATCTGCAACCCATGCAATAGTTTATCTGGTAATATATTTAAATATGTCTGGTACAGCATGTCCATTCGCCTAGTGCATTTAATTGTTACCATCATATATTGTTTTCATTTTCAATCTAAATTATTTTGTTGTAAGTTGCTTGCTTAAAAAAGAAAAAACCGTGGTCTCCATCTTTTTTTGATTCTGGTGTCCCTTTAAACACATTCAAACACATCCAACCTTAGGAATAAGATTCATCGTTCGATCTAGTTTTCGTCTCACTTTTAACAAAAACAAAAACAGGAAAAGAGAAAGCCAAAAGGCCCAAAATATATTACCATCCTTGTATTAATCTTCAGCCAAATAATATCATCTAAAAACCCCAACACTTCATTAATATTCAACTAAATTTTTCATATATTTATATAATCAAACTATTTATCTATATATATATTTATATAATTAAATTACTTATCTACAATAAATATATTGATCAATTATAACATTCCATTTTTCAGCTCATATAGCATTTAACAGGATAATTTCTCATTTGAAATGATATTTTGCCATAGTTTTCTAAGTGAAACCCTTCTTAATATTTTTTGGTTTAAAGAGTTTATTAAATATTATATTATTCACTTACTTTCGCTGTCTTTTCAGTACTTGGCCAATCCGTTTACTCGTTCATAAGACAAGAAGAAATATCAAAATAAAGATGGATATGGGAAGAAACGGATCAATATTTCTTAGTCTATTATGTATGCTTCTTGTGGTTCATGCCCAACTCAATCCATGGCAGAATGTTTTTATGGAAGGTACGTTACTGTCTCATAATTGTTATTTCGTTACACGGATTCATTTGAGTTATTTTCTCATTCTTTCATACGTATATGATTGTCTTTCTTTCTTGTACGAAACTAATCTTGAGATATTTTCGGCTTCCCTAAAATTTCATGGAATTAATGCTAGTTGTTGATGTCTATATTGGTGATGCAACTACCCGTTGATGCTGATAATTTAACTGTCCCAAGATTTTAGGACTGCAAATATTTTGATTTTTCCAAAGAATCTAATTTGCGTGAATTGCGTTCACTACCCCCAGAGAATTTTAAAATTACACCGATCCATTCAGCTTTTTAGTAGTACACGTGCTTAGATGCCACATAATTGCTGCTTCTAATAGGTTACATTAATATATACGCATAAAATCTACAGAAAAGCTTTGGAACTGCATAGATGCCCCCGATAAGTTTTGTACTTACACTGACAACTAAATTTTAAAATTCAGTGGTATTCATGTAATTTTAAAACTATCTAGGATTAGTCGATTTAAGTTACTCATAAAATTAAGTCATGTAAATTAAGGGAAGCTCTAATGCTAAAATTCAATGTAAAAAGAAAAAAACAAAAACAAATAAACCATAAAAGCAGAAGGATATCAAAGTGACAAACATTAATTAATCAATATGTTAAGTTAGTGCATTGAGAAAACGGAAATTTCATAATTACGAACGACCAAGAGGAGTCTTAAAGTAAAACTAACATCATAAATCTTCTGATCAACTATCAACTCGAGATTTCCATGATATTGCTTGAGAATATTATTGTCGTAATTTGTAATTCAACGAGAAGAAGATAAGACTAATAGAAGTTTAGATGAAGGGCAAGTTGAAGTGGGAGAAGAGAGACTAAAATCAGTCATTAAAAGGAGAGGTGGCGGCCGTGGTGGTGGCCGTGGTGGTGGCTGTGGTGGATGCCATAGTGGACACGTTACGAGCAGAGCTTATGGTGGTAGGAATAGCAGCAACGATGAAAGCTTAGGGAGTCATGGAGGTGTGCCGATAACTGAAAATGGAGGACGGTACCATCAAGGTGGAGGTAAACACAGCGACAACGGTGCCAGCATCAAATATATCAACTTGTATCGGTGGATTTTCGTATCTTTAGCAACTCTACATCTATTATATTCCCTTTTGTAAAACGTATCAAGTGCTTTTATCCCTTTTGTAAAAATATTTGGTATCAATGTAATTGGACATGTATCTTTTAGCATGTCATGTTGATGCATGCTATTTTTTACGATTCCGTGGGAAGTACATTAATTTTCTTATATTCATAATAAAAGTAAATATTGTATTTGTTTTGTTTGGAAAATTCGTGTTCGGTTAGCATGTGCGTTGATGGCAAGAATTGTTACATATTTTTGGGCAAAATATGTTTTTAAAAATATTATTTGTTGTTTATTTTATGCATTCCTAATGACATTTAACTTTTATATAAATTTCCGTGTTACTGTTATAGTCGTCAGAATTCTGGAATAAAGTTATGAAACTTATTATAAAACTTTGCTCATCCAAACTTAAATGACATAAATCAATTTGCTACATGCCTAATAAGAATATGCAATGCTCGTACCATACTCTCTCAAAAGTTAATCCAATAACTTAAATTTATGAGAAAGCAAGTCCCCTACTAAGAGGGTGAACAACAATGAATAGCACGTAATCACTCTAAAACAAATGCAAAAATAGCTAAGCGATCTACTGAAGCTGTAAGATATAAAAATGCATTGATAGGAGAGCTTTCTATTCCAAGTTGTATTTGGCTTGATTCACTTATATATGCAACAAATTATACATCTAGCACACTCAATACCAATTAAAGGTTTATTAAAACTAACAAGTAAAAATGAACCTGCTATCCTGAGCTGTAACAAGAGTTTATGAGTCAAAATTTGGATCCTCCCATGAGTTTTATAGTCAAATCTTCTCATATGGTGTTCATGCCTCATACCACACACTAATTAACTAGTTCACAATAGCCACCAATAGTTTAGTTCTATACCACTTGTATGACCTAACTCTAGCTTCCGTTTGGAAGGCTAAACTTACATTAGAGCCATCAACTATATAAATGACTTGCCTATCAACACTTCATGGTCTAATGCCTAAAGTATTAGCCAATTCATTGCAATTGTCCGACCTTCAATAAGTGAGAAACCCTAGTCCGAAACCGATCTTTTTAGGATCTAACAACATGAGCACAAGCATAACCCCTAAAATAACACTAAATGATGAAAGCCAAATATATATTATTGATATTGATTTTTTGCTTGACCTATGGCTCAATCCTGGCAATGGCCCTAAGACCCTAGAAGGGATCATCCCTCCTCTTCTTTCCTATGTGTCAAGGATTGTTCAAATTCCTCCTTTACCCTAAACCTTAAGAGTGACGCATGAGGAACTATCCTCCTCGAGGTCCTTGACAAGCTTAAATTAAGTACAAAGCTGGAATCCTCCTCTAATAGGCAAGGACTATAACCATGAACTAACCAAGCTTGAGGTATGAGGAGCCTTGCCCTCTATCCATCTAAGCTTAGCTAGCCAAGACACCTTCAATGACATAAGCCTATTGACACTTAGGTCACCATAGACAAGATGCTTGATTTGTAAGACCTAGATCTACTATCTTTTTGCTTGGTACTTCGCTACCAGCTTGTTAATTGCCATCTGACATCCGTAATATGGCTAATTTGCCTAACATCCCTTAAAGATGTTAGACCTACCATGAGAATGAAGAAAACTAAACTAACAATGTAAAAGGCTAATCTTTTATGAAATTTGATGGTAGGAACCATCGTAGTGGTTTGTATTAAGGCAAATGTTATCTCGGCAACATCTATTAAAGCCTAATGTGGTAAATTGACTAGTGACATTTCTCTATGTATTTTTTAGATTTTATTACAAATAATATTCATTATATATATGCAGTAGTTTTGTTAATATTTTGTGGTTATTTGTTATGGTTTTCAAGGATTTGAGGCTTATTTGTAAATTATTTAATTTTTGTTTTAAATAGAAGGTTTAGAACATCTAAGAACTAGGTGAGTGCATTCATCATGCATCTAGCATCTATGACCAAAAGAAAGTGGAGTCTTTTGCCTTCGCATCACGCTTAATAGCAACAAAGAGCCTGTTTACCCTCTTAATCTTAGAGGAAACATTACCTGCAAGTGCAAGATTACTACGCCTTAATAGTATGATGAAACTACCAACCTAAATAGCTACCTCATCCATTTCCAAATAATGATGAGCTTAAATAATTTTTTTGATCCAATTAAGTGCAAGGCCTACCCTAATACATCCACAAAAGTAGTATTGTTTTGGTTAAACACCTTACTCAACGGCTTTATCACATTGACCGACAACTTAGGAGGTAAATTTCAATAACACTTCCTAAGTTCCAAGGTCTAAAGAAAAAACTCTTCAATACTTTATAATGTAAGGGAATGGACAAACGAAACCTCGCTGGGATACCTCGAGTGCTTTAATCGTGTAAAGTCGCAAGTGTCTAATCTCGATACTAGAATGACCTTACAAGCCTTCATAACAGGAATAGACCTCACGAGAAGATCGTTTGATGTTGTCTCATAAACAAGCATAATTCTCTAGATGAGTTCATGTAGGTGGCGAAGAAGTATGTGGCCTGAGAAGAAGCTATTAGAGCATGATTTGAGGTTGACACTAACATCTGGAGGTTGATGAAAGACCACTTAGGGCTAAGGGACCCCAAACCACAATCTCCAGCACAAGACAAATAAGAAAGGCAGCGATAGAAGTTTCAAGACTACCCCTCATACACACCCCTTATTAGGCCTATCAAGGAAATCATGTATGAGGTTAGGCAACAGCTTCCATGAACATTAAGTGTTTGCAAAACCCTAAAAGTAGCAAACCTAAGAAAATTCTACGATTACTACCAAGTGTATGGCCATAATATAAAGGATTTAGCCATGTAAAAAATGTAGTTGAAGGCCTTATCTATAAAGGCTACATTAACCACTTCGTAGCAGATGAAACGAATTAAATATAATGATCGACCTAGTATCGCCAAGTAGAACAACAACAATAGACATAACAGCAACAACATAACGAGCAAAATGATGCTCTTATAGACGACTAAAAGCATCAAGGGCAACAGGAACAAGTGAATACCATATTCGAGAGACCTGGTGTAAACCTCTAAAATTTCCGATCTAAATCCTAGATTAAACTCAATTGTGGTAGATAACCTCAAGAGTTAACAAGGCTAGAAAGATAAATATTTCATTAAACTATGAATTGGAATATATTATAAGCAATAAAAGCCCTAGAATTTTAATTGAAACCTAAATCACGTACAAAAGTTATAAAACATATGTACTCATAAATACTCAAGATTGAATTTGAACTTAATAAAAACCCCTAAAACTATGACTTTAAGTCTATAAAATGAATAAATTTACCCCAATAGTAATAAAACCCTGAACGATTACAATTATTGACCAATACACATAATCGCATAAAATTGTTAACGAATACATTGAGATAACTTCTAAATATTATAAATATAACGGATAACAATATAATTAATAAATTTTAAAAAATCTTAATATTATTTCATAATTACTAAATTTATAATTTTTATGATAAAACAAATCTAATTTTTTTTCCATTCTTATCTTCCTTTTTCCTTCTTTTCTCCTTTTTCCTTTTCTTTTTCCTCCTTTATTTTTTTTTCTTAGTCATGTTGGACCTTCCAGATTATGTTCGGCAACCTTGTGTGTAAAATTGTTTCTCCATGTGCTAAATACAAAAGGATGAGATAAGTTATTAGATAAGCCCATCAAATAAACATTTAATGCCTTCCTTATCTTCTTTTCTCCTTTCATTTAGGTTGCATTGTGTTTTTTTTTTTTTTCCTTAGCCGATTACAACTCCCTTGATTTGTCTTTTCTTTTTCTCTCCAAACCAACTTTTAAAGGACAAATTAACTTCACCAAAAATCCTTCTTCTTTTTCTCTTTTATCTACTTTTTTTCCTTAAGATTTTACTTACTTCTTCACAAGCATAAGAAGAAGAGGATGCCTTCCAATTTAGTACACATCAAATTACTAGGAGAATAGATAGGTAGTATGTATATTTTATTTATTTTGTATTAATTATTTATATGTACTCTTTTATATACATATATTTTGTAGTATCTCATGTGTATCATAAAGAATATATAGTTAAATTATATGTATTTTATTACTTTTGCAAAGAAAGAGTATATGTACATGTGTTCATATATGTATAAATTAGTATATGTACATGTATATTATAATTGATTAGACAATATTTGGCACAAAAAGGATTTGTGTGTATGTATATATATATACATACATATATATATGTTATTTTCTTGATAAATATATATATAATATGTAACCGTATATATACATATATATATGATCATGTGTGTGTATGTTAAGTATTTTTACAAACGTAGCCATATATACATATGTGTGTATATTAAATATTTTTATCATATGGATATCTATATAAGTAGGAAACTGCAAATATATATGTGTACATATAAAGTACAAAAGATACAAGTATAAAATAAGTATATGTATCGTATAGGTATATACATATATAGGCGTATAGCACTTGCAGTATATTTAGTGTTATACTATTAAATTACATAAGAGTATATGCATAACTAAGTGGGGAAAATTAAGTACAAATATATATATATACGTATAAAAATACGTATGCTAATAGTATATTATATGTAAGTATGTGAGTATGCATAAATAATATATATGCAAAATACCATAATATTAAATTAATAGATAAAGTAAGATATAAATNTATGTTATTTTCTTGATAAATATATATATAATATGTAACCGTATATATACATATATATATGATCATGTGTGTGTATGTTAAGTATTTTTACAAACGTAGCCATATATACATATGTGTGTATATTAAATATTTTTATCATATGGATATCTATATAAGTAGGAAACTGCAAATATATATGTGTACATATAAAGTACAAAAGATACAAGTATAAAATAAGTATATGTATCGTATAGGTATATACATATATAGGCGTATAGCATATGTAGTATATTTAGTGTTATACTATTAAATTACACAAGTATATGTATAACTAAGTAGGAGAAATTAATTACAAAAGTATATATATATATATATATATATATATACGTATGCTAATAATATATTATGTATAAGTATGTGAGTATACATAAATAGTATATGTGCAAAATACCATAATATTAAATTAATAGCTAAAGTAAGATATAAATATATTTTATCTATGCCATGAGATTCAAAGGAATGAGAAACAATTAATTTGAAAAATTTAATAAAATATAGTAATAAATATAATTATATAAATATTAAGCAAATTACAAAATAGGAAAAATATTAGAAAAATATGGAAAATCATGAAAGGGACATGTAGCATCTCCCTATGCTACCACGTCAGCATTTAATGGAATTTAGTAAAATCCATCATAATAATAATAATAAAATAATTACTTATTTGGAAAAGTAATAAAATAGTAAAAATGAATTACATAGGTAATACATCTTAAAAATAAAAAAAAAATAAGTAAATTGTAATATAAGAGACTTAAAAATAGAAAAGTTACAAAATATAAAAATTCAAGTGTTTATTAAGTTATTAATTTGCAAAGAAGAACTTGAATTAACAATTTATAATTAATTAGGCCAAAATAATAAAATTTGTAATATTTTGCATCATGATGAAAAATACAAGTTGCAATGTCTAAAACAGACTCCATTCTATAAACGTAAACTTGAAAGTAATGAAAATCAATTATAAACGCATGAACATCGAAAATAAGACAAAAACGTTATGAGTGATTAACCAAAGAGTTCAATTGGAGGGAAACTAATAGAAAACCTAAGTAAATTTAGATAAGCAATTATCAAGGATAATTAATTCTCTTAGTTACTTATTACCATTTCCATTTTCTAATAATCAAGTAATCCTGACATAGGTTCAAATTTTCTTAAGGACTACTATGATGCTTAAGAAACGTCATGGTTGTGTGAGTAATCTCTATGATTCCATGCTTGTTTGTATTGTAGTTAGAGAACTTAAATAACATTATTAATTGGATGCTACGTAGGTCAAGAAATGCATGTGTATGATATTGCTTGTTGAAGTGTGAAATCCCCTTAAATCTCAATAACGAATTGTTGTTGCATTGAATAGGAAATGTACTGTTTATGATATTGTTTGGTCATACTATAACTAGACTTAACTATATTTGACTTATTAAGTAAATTGGAACATGCATCGATGTGCATTACGTAGATTGAGTTCAGGCATCACATCACACGGAGGTAGGGAGAGGCCATATGGGATTGTTAATTTTATGAATATAATGGTTTAGTATGGTGTACAAGTATAATATGACCATACCTTGACCTATAGAAATATTAAGCATTGAAGATGCTAATTGCCCGACTAAAGGTCGAGTTCAAAGGCCTCCGTTTAAGAGTGAGTATGGTTTGCGGGGACCACTTACAATTATATCTAAAACTTAGTTTGATTATCACAAAAAGGTTAATTTATTTGAATACGAAACTTAAAGTTTCGTAGTAAAGTAAGTTTTAGTATAATACCCAGATTTGACTAATGCCATATATACTCCAACCCTAACTTTGGAGGGTGTTAAATCTAAGTTGTGTATAGTACTGGTTTAATTGTATGTATTTGATTGGCATACTATTTGTGCTTACATTTATATGTTTGAATTTAATATATTTATAACCTACTTTCTAGTTTGGTTAAGAAATTTACTCACTAAGTTGTTAGCTTATACCCTCATAGGCTTTTGATGCAAGGATACCTTTTTGTAGATGCTAGCCACAGGATGCTAAAGGTAGGTACTGCATTTTAGGCAAGTATGAGCTAAAGTGGGCATTGAGAGGACATATGTAGGCTTTTATGTGTACTTTTGTTTTTACCTCGTTACAGTCATTGTACTTATGACTTAAACTACGATATCTTTTTTTTAGTATATATATATTATGAATTAAATATCATCTGAATACACTTATGTTATTATATCATTTTATCTTATTACTTTTGGGAAGCTAGTGGTTAAAGTAGCCTCGTATATCGTATGAAGGATCTATGATTGGAAAGGAAACTAATCTGTGGTCTTTTATGTGATATACGACATCTGCCACAATTAGGTCGCCCTCGTGTTATGGCACCTAGCCTCCTCCTAGACATTATAGCCTAACAGCCCGGCACAAAGAATACCTTATAAGAGCTAAAAAGCCAAGTACAGACACAATAATTGGTTTTACTAATAAAGACGAGTAAGGTGTCGATCTCCCTCATAGCAACATTCTCATAATAAACGTCAAAATTGGTTACTTCAACATTCCTAAAATGTTTGTCGATAATGGAAGCTTAGTAGGCATACTCTTTTATAGTGCCTATAAGTAGATGGAAGACTAGCTGGACGAACCCCTATAACCATACAAGTACGACATAATAGGTTTTGGTAGAGGTAAACCTATACCAACCAAAGGAATTATCACTCTCTAAGTATGATTGACCGACAACGAGCATGTCACCATACAGTTAGTTGATTTCGTCGTAGATTACTAGTTTCCATACAATGTAATTCTAAGCTAATTGAACATTACAAAGTTTGACATGCTCATTAGACAAAGGTGCCTAAAAGAAAAATTCATGACACCAACTAGAATTAGCAAAGATCGAAGAGACCAGAGGTTATTCAAATATCTTTATCTAATAGCCTAAACCAGAGATAATGTCATGAATATAAAGTCCACCACAATATCAATCTTAGCACCATGGGGAGAGCCAGTGGAAAAAAAAAAAACAAAAGAAAGTTAACAAGCACCCCAGGAATGACTACGAAAATCAAGGCATAGTTGCTCGACGATGAAAAAGTTGGGATCACATAATGCCTTAGACAAAAAAGGATGTATTCATATCTACCCTAGAAGATATGTTAGGAATTATCAACATACTCGAGGCCACTCATCATCTTAACATTGATCTTACTGTTTAATTAGTTTAAGTAGAAAAAGTAACATTTTACCCTAAAGAGCTAAGCCACAACTGAGCAAATACTACAAAAGTACTACAAGCCGACTTCATAAGGCAAGAGATATATCTAACCTGACTTGTGAACATTGCCTTCATAAAGAAGGATAATGGCAAATGTATGTAGACTATACCAACCTTAGCAAAACCTACCTTAAAGACTGTTTTCCTCTCCCCCGTATCGACTAGCTTATCGATTTGACATCCAAACACGCACTACTTAGCTTCATGGATGCTTACTTAGAATATAACCAAATTCGGATGGCTCTTGAAGACGAGGTCTACAACTCATTTGTCACATACTTCGGAACTTAGTATCGTAACGTTATGCCCATTGGCTTAAAGAGAGCTACCATAATGTATCAAAAGCTCATCACCTCTATATTCAAGCCTCAAATTAGTAGGAACATCAAAAGTCTATGTAGACAACATGATCGTGAAAAGCAAGGATAAGAGAACATTAAAGATCTTTAAGAAACATTCCAAACACTTTGCTAGTACCAAATGAAGATGAACCCCTAAAAATGAGTTTTCAGAGTCATATCTAGGAAGTTCCTTAATTTCATGGTGAAAGAGTGAGGAATAAAACCAACCCAGACAAGATCAAAGTAGTCCTGGAGATGTAAGCCCCCAAAACCATAAAGGAGATGTAGCACCTAATTGGAAGATTAGTTGCCCTGAACATATTTGTATCAAAAAATGTCAACAAATGCTCAGAATTCTTCAAGTTACTAACGAACCTTGTTGAGCTCAAATGGATGACAAAATTTCAAAAAACCTTAGACAACCTAAAGACTTCCTGGAAAGTTTGCTAGTTGATGGGAATCAAGTTACAGGATCTTTAACCTGTAGCCGAACCTGAGGACTAAAGGGGCTGGCACAAAAAATCCTTATGTTCCAACTAACTCATGCTGAGGCCGAGGCCGAGGCGGAGTACTTCCTTACTGAGTCACCTTTAATACTGTACCATATGACTACCTATTATTTTGTGGTATGATGAGTTGATGATTACTCTTTAGTACTGAGCCAACCAATCACTTGGTATCATCATTGCTGAGAAGTCGAGAGATAGAGAATTCGGATTAACTAAGCTATCCTTGCTCGAACAAGCTCATCTATCTATACTTTTTGTCTGCATCCCCTAACAACCTCGCTAATACAGCATCGCTACGTGTACAGTATCATATGTAGAATCTATAGTACCAATGATTGTTTTCCTTGTATATTTATTTTCACCCTTTTGTATCGTATAAATTACTTCTTTAGGAAATGTCCTTATTGTCTTTTTCCTTTTAAGTAAATTGCCCTAACTTATGAGTATAAATACTCTTGTACTTATAGCTGTAATAGAGGAGATTACCTTTAATACACTTGAATACTTTCTTTCTTACTTAAATATTATTTGTTTACTTTCAGCATCACTCTTATCCTTTACCTTAAGCAATGTTAGGTGGCGAGTAACTTCATTAGACCAATTCGTGCGTCATATCGAATTGTGCCGTGAGATCTTAGAAGTTCCATTAGCTATTCATCGGTTTTTGCTTACTATTTTCATTCGTTATTTTTGCCCCCTTTCGTACCTTTCCCCGTTAACCCTTTTCGAGCTTTCTGTAAGCTTAGCCGTCCAGCGACCAACCTTGTTTGTTCTTAGTCATGGTTTACAACATCTTGGTATCAGAGTGGAGGTTTTGTATGAGCTGTAGATAGTTCTTCTTGAGTTATGTTATACTTTGTTTTGCGTGTGAGAAATAAAACAAGTTATTATGTTCATTTGACTACTATGTTATTAGTTGTTCACTTTTTGAAGTGCTTGTTTGAATTTTGAATTTGTGAGGAAAAATGATAGACCCAAATATGAATGTTGGTACTGGTGATGACAGTGGAGTTATCCACCATGGATGATAGTCTTAGGGAACCCTTCGAAACACTGATGAGAGGCTTGACGAGGTAGCTAATCTCTTAATAGATCTGACTCATGCTATTCATGTACCATCATACTGACCCACTAAGACCATGCAAAATACTCCATAAGTGCTTAACCTATTAGAAGTTAGAACTTAACTCGACCAGCTTAAGGTAAAGGAGTTGGCGAATGAGTTAGGTAAAGGATAGACCTGAAAAAGCTTGATAAAGAGGAAGAAGAGTATTTTGAAGAGGAGTGTATATGAGTCCCCAGAGCATTCGACCATGTGAAGCTTCGAATTATGAGTTTCAATGGATCTGGGAATGTTGAGGAGTATTTGGATTAGGAAGAGAAGGTAGAGCATATGTTTTATTACTGTCAATATGAAGATTATGAGAAAGTGAGGACTGCTATTGTTGAATTCTCTAGAAATGCCACCATATGCTAAAAAAATTTCCAAGCTAGAAGAAGAGAGTAGTACCAAGAGATTAATACTTGGCTTGAGAGGAAGAGAGTACTCAGAAACAGATTTATGCTGGAAACATATCTTTAAGATACTTTCACTTGGCTTCGGGAGTTGAGATAAGGAGGACGAACTTTTGTTGAGTATGTTCAAGAATTCTAAATACTTATAATACAATGCGAAGTGAAGGAACCACTAGCTCGAACAATCTTAAGATTTATTACTAGATTAAGAGGAGACATCTGAGACATTATAGAGCTTTAAGGACTAGACATAATGGATGAAGTTATTAGAATTGCTTAGCGATTAGAGAAACAAAGAAGGAGTCGAGTAATGACTAAAATGCCGACTAGCCAACCTGGTCAAGCACATCACCAAGCTTAGTTAAGTACTGAGCCGAGCAGAAAAGCTGACCCGATGATGAAGTACCAACCCAAACTTATGAGAAGGGATAAGGGTCGAATAGGAAAACAAGCCAAATCCAGTGCTTTAAGAGTCAAAGGTTCGGACATATGGCTGTTCAATACCTAAACTGACCAACAATAGTCATTAAGGGAGACATCCTGAGGCTAGAAGTAGAGAGCATAGATGAGGAACCTAAGATGAAGGAGGTTCTTGCCAAGAAAGAACTAATTAAGGATGACGTATTTCCCAAGGACTTAGATTAGTTTCTTATGGTTGTCCGATGCACTATAAGTATGGAACCCTCACAAAAGGAGGAGTAGAGAGAGAGTTTGCTTTATACCACCTACAAAGTGAATGATTAGATGTATGCCTTCATTGTAGATTACGGAAGTCGCACCAATGTAGCATCGGCTAATCTTGTTTCAAAATTGAAGTTGTTAGCTATTGCACATCCTAGGTAACTATGACCATAATTAATGAAACAATAAGTTCCTTGCACCTATCAACCCATTTTCACATGTCCCTCGCTTATGCTAAGCCATAACTTTAGGTCAATTTTCATCCCCCAGTACGTGCCCCATGTTAGTAAAAACACTAACACCATAAGGCCATGAACTTACAATCGAGCAACAGTCCCCACTGTGTTTTCCACCTTAGATTGGTTTTCATCCTTAAATATACTCCTTATGTTAATACTAACATTAACTCCATAGGCTGGAATCCTTAAACAGACAACCCATTCCTAGAGTGTGGAATGCCAACAATCTAAGACCCTATTTTTACTAAGTATTCTAACATGGTTAGAAATGTCTATAATTGTGACCGTAATTAATGAAATGATAAGTTCCTTACACCTGTCACCCCCTTTTTACATATGTCCCTTACTTGTGCCAAGCTAAAACCTTAAGTCAATTTTCATCCCCTAGTATGTGATGGAAATCAAGCTATTGAACCTTTGACCCTTAGCCGAGCCAGAAGACTAAATGGGCTAGCACTACAAATCCTTCTATTCTAACAAACCCCTACCGAGGTCAAGTACTTCCTTGCCGAGTCACCTTTAATGTCATATCGTCTGTCCAATCACTTGGCATCGTCCTTGTTGAGAAGCTAAGAGAGAAAGAAAGAGAGAGAGCCCAAACTAACTAAGCCATCCTTATTCGAACAAGCCTATTTATTTGTACTTTTTATCCACAGTTCTTAATAACCTTGCTAATATAGCATCACCACATATGAAGTATCATATGTAGAATCTGTAGCACCAATGATTGTTTTCCTTGTATATTTATTTTTACCTTTTTGTATCATGTATATGGTTTTTTCAGGAAATGTCCTTTTTGTCTTTTCCCTTTTGGGCAAGTTACCTTAACTTACAGCTATAAATACCCATGTACTTATAGCTATAATAAACGAGATTAACTTTAATGCACTTAAGTACTTTCTTCCTTCCATAAATACTGTTTATTTACTCTTAACATCACTCTTATCCTTTCTATTAAGCAAGATTAGGTGGCGAGTAACTTCATTGGACCAATTTGTGCGTCATATCGAATTGTACCATGAGACCTCAAAAATTCCATTAGTATGTTATATCCTCTAGAGCTATTCATGGATTTTTACTTACTATTTTTGTTTGTCATTTTTTCCCCCTTTCATACCTTTCCCCATTAACCCTTTTCGCGCTTTCTATAAGCTTAGGCCTATCCAGCAACCGGCCTTATCTATTCTTAGTCATGGTTCACAACATCTTGGTATCAGAGTAGAGGTTTTATGTGAGCTATAGTTAGTTCTTCTTAAGTTCTATTATACTCTATTTTGTGTGTGAGAAACAAAGTAAGTTACTGTGTTCATTTGACTACTATGTTATTATCTATTCACTTTCTGAAGTGTTTGTTTGAATTTTGAATATGTGAGAAAAAATGATAGACCCAAACATGAATGTTGGTACTAGTGATGATAATGGAGTTTTCCATTATGGACGGCAGTCTCAAGCAACCCCCGGAAGCACTAATGAGAGACTTGACAAGGTAGCTAATCTCTTAGTAAATCTAAACCGTGTTGTTCATGCACTGTCTTACAGCCCCACTAAGGTCGCACAAAACACTTTACAAGCTGCTCAACCCATTAGAGATTATAACCCAGCTCAAACAACTTGAGTTAGAGGAGTTAGCGGATGAGTAAGGCGAAGGATAGACCTAAGAGAACTTAATGAGGAGGAAGAAGAGCATTTTCAAGAGGAGCGTATATGAGTCCCTAGAGCATCCGACCATGTGAAGCTTCGAATTCTGAGTTTCGATGGATTTAGGAATGCTAACGAGTATCTAGATTAGGAAGAGAACATAAAGCGTATATTTGATTACTATCACTATGAGGATTATGAAAACATAAGGACGGCCGCCGTTGAATTCTCTGGATATGTCGCCATGTGCTAGAAAAATTTTCAGGCCATAAGAAGAAGAGAGGGGTACTGAGAGATTAACACTTGGCCTAAGATGAAGAGAGTACTCAGAAACAAATTCAAGCCAAAAACATATCTCTAAGATACTTTCACTCAGCTTCAAGAGTTGAGATAAGGAAGCCGAATAGTTGATGAGTATGTTCAAAAATTTCAAATGCTTATGATGCAAAGTGGAGGAACCATCAGCCCGAACAGTCTTAAGATTTATTACTAGATTAAGAGGAGACATCTGAGACATTGTGGAGCTCCAATGACTAAACATAGTGGATGAAGTAATTAGGATTGCCCAGCGAGTAAAGAGGCAAAGAAGGAGCTGAGTAACAACCAAAATGCCAACTAACCGACCTGGTTAAGCAAGTCACCGAGCTTAGTCAAGTACTGAGCCTAGCCAAAGGGTTGATGTCAGAGCTGAGCAAAAAGGTTGACCTAATGGTAAAGTACCAACCTGAACTTATGAGAAGGGGCAAGGGTCTGGTAAGAAGACGATCTAGATCAAGTGCTTTAAGTGTCAAGGGTTTGGACATATGGTTACTTAGTGCCCGAACAAACAGATGATGGTCATTAAGGGAAACATCTCGAAGCTAGAAGTAGAGAGCATAGATGAGGAACCCTAGGAGGAGGAGATTCTTACTGAGAAAGAACTGATTGAGGAGGATGTGTTTCCTAAGGACTTAGATTAGTTACTCATGGTTGTCCGGTACTCTAAGAGTATGGAACCCTCATGAGAGGAGGAGCAGAGTAAGAATTTGTTTTATACCACCTGCAAGGCGAATGATTAGATGTGGCATTGGTAAATTTTGTTTCAAAATTGAAGCTGCCGACTGTTGCACATCTTAGGCTGTATAAGTTAGGCTGGTTAAGTAAGAAAAGAGCATTACATGTCTCTCGGCAAATACTGCTGCTAATCACTATAGAGAATTATTCTGACTAAATCCTCTATGACATGTTGCCTATATGCGCTTCCTACGTATTGCTGGGTAGGTTATAGTTATTTGATAGGAAAGTTATACATGATGGCTATAGGAACTTGCATATATGCGAGAAGGATGACTAGAATATCACACTAAATCCGATGTCGCTGAGATAAGTTAACAAGTTGTAGACGAAACTTGCTTGTGGATCGAAGAAGGCTCTAAAGATGAATAGAGCTACACTCCAAGAGGCCATTAATGCTAACAAGCCGATCCTATTGTTGGTCAAGTGACTATTGGAAATAAAGGAGTGGGGTAAGCTTCCTCAGGAAATTAAGGATCTGCTAGATGAATAAGCTAACCTGTTCCCAAAATAGTTAATTAAGGGGTTACCCCTAACTTGAAGAATAGAGCACTACATTGACCTAGTACCCGATGCTGCACTGTTGAATAAGTCACCTTATCGGATGAATCCAAAGCAAGCTTTTGAACTCCAACGATAAGTTAATGAGTTGCTGGAGAGAGGTTATGTGATAGAGAGTCTTAACCCTTATGCTGTACCTGCACTTCTGGTGTCAAAGAAGGATGGAACTTGGTGGATGTGTGTTAACAGCCGAGCTATAAACAAAATCATGATCAAATACAGGTATTCAATTCCAAGGCTAGAAGACATGTTAGATGAACTGAGTGGAGCCACGATTTTCAACAAGATTAATCTTAAGTTTGGCTACCATCAAAACTACATGAGGTCAGGAGACGAGTTGAAGATTGCGTTCAAGACTCGACATGGCCTTTACGAGTAGATGGTCATACCCTTCGGCTTGTCAAATGCCCCAAGAACTTTCATGAGATTTAGATCCATATACTGAGACATCTCATCGGGAAGTATGTCGTGGTGTACTTTGACGACATCCTAGTCTATAGTGCTAACATGTCGAGTCACTGTAAACATCTTAGAGCGGTCTTAGACATCCTTCATACCGAGAGACTATTTGGCAATTTAAAGAAATGTTGCTTTTGCCAGGAGGAAGTGGTATTCTTGAGGCATGTAATTAGTGGAGGAGGTTTGCGAGTCGATGATGAGAAGATCAAAGCAATTTCCGAGTAGTCGAGTCTTACTACTTGTGTTGTCGTAAGAATTTTCCATGGATTAGCTTTGTTTTATAGATGGTTTATCAGGAATTTTAGCACCATCACTACACCACTTACCGAGCTAATAAAAAATAACACCGAATTTTGATGGGGAGAAATGGAGGAGAAGAGTTTTCCCGACGTAAAAGAAAGATTGACCTCTACCTTGGTGTTAGTACTACCTGACTTCAACAAAATTTTTGAGCTAGAATGCGATGCATCGGGAGAAGGTCAATTAATTGACTTCCATAGTGAGAAGCTCCGAAGACTACAACTGAATTACTCCGTCTATGACAAGGAGCTTTTGGCACTGATCCGAGCAATGCAAGTATGACAGCATTACTTATTGCTAAGAGAATTTGTCATATATACTAACCATAAATCATTAAGGTAGCTCCAAAGTCAGACTAATTTGTCAAAGCGATAAGTGAGATGGGTTGAATTCCTTGAAGGATTCAATTTTGTAATTAAATACAAGCAAGGAAAGAGTAACGTAGTTACAGATGCTCTTTTGAGGAGACATGCACTTTTATCAAAACTATAGATCAAGTTGTTTGCAATTATCAAAGAGTAATACTCTAAGGATCCACACTTTATATCATAAATAGCGGAGGATTCTTCGGACACATTAGAGAGAGGAAGACCTGTGAAATCATAAATGGCTGATTCTTTTGGCTAAGAATGAGGAAAGATGTACACCGAATGGTCGAAAGTTGTGCCGTATGTAAGAAGGCTAAGTGCCAAGCCGAACAAGGGAAAGCAATGCCCCTACCTATCGTGACAAGGTTGTAGACTTAACTGAGTATAGACTTTTGTTGTCGAACTGTTGCAAACTGCTTGAGGCAAAGATTCTATAATGGGTATCGTGGACTAGTTCAATAAGATGGCACACTTCATGCCCTACACCAGTACTAATGGTGCTTCGGTTATTACTTCTCTTTTCTTGTAGGAGATTGTACAGATACACAACATGCCAAGAAGTGTAGTCTCTGATAGAGACCCAAAGTTCTTATGCCATTTCTGGAGAACTCTATGGCGTCGGTTGGGAACTAAATTACTTTTCAATACCTTATGTCATCCTTAAACTGATGGCCAAACAAAGATGGTTAATCATACGTTGGGTTTACTGCTCCAAGCAGTAGTAAGTAAGAACTTGGTTGATTGGGACATTTGCTTACTAGTGGTTGAGTTCGCTTATAGCCAAACTGTACATAACACCATTAAGCAGACTCCCTTCAAGGTGGTTTATAGATTTAATCTCGAGTTACACCTCGACCACACCCCTGTACCTACATCCACGCAAGAAGACCCAGATGCCTTAGCTAGAGCACAATCGCTTCAGCACATTTATGATAAGGTTGCTCAGCACATCGACCAAACTGTTAAAAGAATATGAGAAAAGACCAAGAGTAGGTTAGTCAAACAATTTCAACTAGGATACTTAATATGGCTACACCTCAACAAGGAACGGTTCCCGAACAAGAGGAAGAACAAGTTATCCTAAAGAGTAGAAGGACCTTTTAGAATACTCTAGAAAATCAGTGACAACGCTTACAGGTTGGAATTACCTGACGATTATGGGGTTTCTAACACCTTCAATATTGCTGACCTCAATCCATATCACCCTGATGAAGAACTAAGTGAAAACCATTCAGATTTGATCCCAAATCCAAAACAAACTGGAGGGAATGATAGGAATCACGCTACCGGACCTCTAATCCGCAGTTGAGCCAGAAAACTAAAGGGGCTGGCATGGCGAATCCTTCTATTCCAACCAACCCCTGCCGAGGCAAAGTACTTCATCGCTGAGTTACCTTTAATGTTGTACCATATGATCGCCCATTATTCTGTGGTATACCAAGTTGATGATTACTCTCTAATGTCAAGCCATCTAATAACTCAATATCGTCCTTGCCAAAAAGTTGAGAGAGAGCTTGGACTAACTTAGCCATCACAAGCCCATCTATTAGTACTTTTTGTTCGCATCTCGTAACAACTTAGCCAATACAGCATTGCCACTTATGCAGTATCATATATAGAATCTATAGCACCAATTATTGTTTTTCTTATATATTCATTTTTACCTTTTTATGACATGTACGTTGCTTTTTTAAGAAATGTTCTTTTTTTCTTTTTCCTTTTAGGCAAGTTATCCTAACTTACGAGTATAAATACCCTTATACTTATAGCTGTAATAGAGGAGATTAACTTTAATACACTTAAGTACTTCCTTCCTTGTATAAACACTATTTATTTACTCTTGACATCACTCTTATCATTTCCCTTAAGCAAGGTTAAATGGCGAATAACCTCAAAAGTTCCATTAGTGCATCATATCCTTTAGAGTTGTTCATTGGTTTTGCTACCTGTTTCATTAATCATTTTTATCCTTTCACACCATTCTCCATTGATCCTTTTTTAGCCTTCTATAAGCTTAGATCCATCTAATAACCAGCCTTATCTATTCTTGGTCACGGTTCATAATAGTTTGTACCCTATGTTAGTATAAACACTAACACCACAAGGCTATGAACTTGCAATCGAGTAGCAGTCCCTACTATATTTTCCACCTTAGGTTAGTTTTCATCCCTAAATATACACCCTATGTTAATACTAAAATGAACTCTACAGGGAAATGAACTTGTAGTCGATTAGTGTTCTATACTGTACTCTCAACCTTAGGTTGATTTTCATCCCTAAATATGTGCTCCATGTTAGTATAAGCACTAACACCATAAGGACATGAACTTGCAATAGTCTCCATCATGCTCTCGACCTCGAGTCGATTTTGATCTCCAAGTGCTTGCTTAAGTTAGTAACCATACTAACATTATAGGCTACTTCTTATTCTTGAACATCAAACCCCAACATGCTCCTAAACTTAGAGTCAAGTCTCATCTTTAAGGCATACACGTTGGTTGGTATATACACTAATAGTGTAAACTACCCATAACCCCCTAATGTAGGTCCCTTATATAATCTTCATGCTAGAGCATGCCAATAAGAAAAGGGGAAAAGATAAGAGAGCTAGGCAAAAGTATACAAGGAAGTATATTTGAAAATAGAAATTTTATTAATCATGGGAAGGTTACAAAGCTTTCCAAGTCAACATCCCAACCTTAAGTACATATAGTAATAAAAGAAATTACAAGGGCACGAAGGCCATTCCTCCCCTATTATTCAAGAAAAGGTGTTCCCTTTTGCTCTCAACTTTGACTCTTTTGCTCACACCGAGCTATTCCTTAAGAGGAACTACTCTCAACTTCGATTTAGCCCATAACCTCCATTAGGAGACATCCCTAAGTTTTAGTAGGGCTGAGCTTTTAGCCCCGGCAGCCCCAAGGGCTCTAAAGAAAAGTTTCCACTCCACTTAGGTGAGTCGACCATCCATGGAAGCAACCTAGAGAGAGTATAGATAGTTGATCTAGCCACTCTATCTAAGTTCTTAAGGATGTCACTTTAAGCTCCTCTAATCAACCCTAGTCGAGAAAATTAGGAAGGAAAAGAAGCCCCTTCTATCGTCGTAATCACTGTAGCGACCCTCACCTACATGGGAACTTAAGAGGCAATGCCTTAAAGCTTCATTGATAACTCTATGTGGATATGTTTCTAAGAGATAGAGCTACCTTAGCGAGTTGAACCCCTAGTATCACCCTTTTGTAGTGACTATGGCTCGAATGGATACCTAACCAAGAGGTGTACATATACCTCCCAGTTACTATTGGAGATGCACCCCCAATACTAGGTAACTCTCTAAACTTACAATCAAAACAAAAAGAGAGACAATGAGAAGACTCTACCGTAAGCTCATACGTCCTCTCCATCACTTTGATCACCCTCGATTTACTCATAACTAAGGAAAATCCAACCAACAGCTCTCAAGGTAGCTTTTAACTGATGCAGTAATGGAGGCCCTACGTACCCTTTGTATAAGGGGCCTAAGTTAATCTTAACCATCTATACAGCATTTATCCAATGGCCTAGAGATAGAGGAAGCCCAACTAACCCTTATAGAGGTGTTAATGTCCTGTAGTAGCATTAAGTGGCTTCTAGAAGGCATTATCCCCGAGATAGTATGGTTGCCATACATACTTTACCCAAGGCACACCCCTTCTAAGGGATCACATGGTGTTAGAAAAGATCTGCCTAAGTTGACGTACCTATCCTAAGAGATTACATTACGTTAGAAAGAATCCACCCAAGTTAACATGTCTTTCCTAAGAGATTACATAACCTACTAAAGCCAAATGCTATGCCTAGCTAAACTAAGTGGAGAGAAATAAGGAACTTTGTAAGAGAAGAAATGGATTAAATGGCCATCTTTAGTACTCAACTCACACCAAAAATGTACAAATTACTAACCTCCAAACAAATTTGGTTTCCTGCCTTATGCACTTAGCTCACTATAGGTGCAAGTAACTTAAAAAAGTTAGACCATAGGCCAACTTAAGCACAACAAGGATAACATTACAACAAAAAGTAAGAAAGCAACAAAGAGAGTAGACAACAATGGATGTAAAGAAGCACGGGCACAATTCCTTGTATCAATAAACAAAAATAAGAGAGACAACAACTAAGGCCACTTTGGCCTAATCAACTATGATGTTCTCATCTACCCACTCCTCTCTACAACAACATCTCTAATTAGCTCTGCATTCTCCCCACCACCCACAAAGCTCCCATTAGATGAGTCATCACCATTGTTAGAGCCTACTTCCTCGCTAAAGTCAACTGCCTTGAGGTCATCTAATCTGTTTAGGAAAGATAGGTCTACTATAGGGAAGTACTCACTCACCTACTTACGACCTTTTATAACAAAGGTAAAGCTGGCATTGGTTACTACCTTCTCTATGGAGGGGTCATCCAACATCTCAAAGAAGATTCCTCACCTCACTTTGATGGGCAAACCTTAACGTATTTGTAGCTTTGCTTCCTTACGAACAAAACCTTTATGAGCATCCTTAAGGCCCTTCTTCTTTCCCTCAAGCTCTGCCCACAACTTGATGACCTCTTCCCTAAAGGCCTTAGTACAAGTCTTGGCCTCCACCATCTTGATTGCCAATTTTGACATATGCTCCCAAGCTCCTAGTACTACTACTCCAAGTTCACATTGCAACTTCTTCTCCTCTTCAAGAGCCCTCTAAAGCTACCCTACCTTAGACCTCACATTGTACCTTTTCTATCATTGGTACTCATGGCTGCACATAAACATATACTCAAGCATGTTGAAAAGCTGCAACAAACATAAATCACCTTTCTTAGATGGTCACTATGGAACACTTATACAAAAACAAGAAAGAAATATACCTTGCCGTACCATTTAAGTAGCTCTGTCGAGGCTTCCACGTCATTTCACCTAATAAATAGGTGCTCGAACCTACCCTAGAACTCCTCAACCCTTGGAATAAGCCTCCCACTTATGCTAATCGAAAGCTTTGGCTCTTAATGTACCACGAGCTACTTATCTCGAGGTACCAACTGCCAAGGCTCCTCAACTTTAGGAACCTTTACTGCTTGAACCTCAGCATTTTAAGGAGTCACCTTTAATTCTATGTGCCTCTCAACCTAATGAGGCTCTTCAACTTGCTTAGCTTAACCACCACTGACTTCAGCCATGATTGGTGCTTATCCCAAACCCCCACCTACACTTTGTAGGATAGCGATGCCATTAGGAATAACCCCACCCACATGCTTAATTGCCTTAAGGAGAGTTTGTTGACTACTTCCTTTCTTCTTGCTCTTCTTTGCTAGGTGATCTTGTGAAGTCTCACCATCCTCCTCCATCATAGGTTGCTTCCTCTTCTTGCTGGCCTCTACCTCTCATCCCTTTTGCCTAACGCATATGATGAGTAACTTCTACTTCACCCTGTTTATGTCTATCTACGTAGTTACAACAACAAACACAAAGATAGTGCAACAAATCAAATAATTACAATTGCACCTACTATGTTGAGGATGAGCTAGTCTAACATCCCTAATAACAATGATGACACAACATAGAAAACACCCAACCACCTCTCCCTAGCAAAAGTTAAATGATACCTATCTCAAACCTAAATAGAGTCCTATCTTCGGAATACTTTTAATAAATTACTAGTGGATAAAGCTTTTGCACTTAGCAAGGTCCAATACCTTGGTTCTCATAACATCATCCTTAGCCTCTAGATAACTCACTGTCTTGCTATGGATAAGCACATTCCAAATAGTTGGAAAATGTAGGTACTTAGTAGATCAGATACAGAAAAAATGTTCCTTACAATAATCTACCTTGTTTGACAACTTGTTGAAGACCTTTATTGAACCACCTTGATTGAAGATGTAAACCTAATCGTCTAGTAACCTATTGACTTGGAATAAGTGCTTGAACAGCTGTACTATTAGCCTCTATAACTGCCACAAGCATACTACCTCAAACGTGAGCAGTTGTGCCTATACCTTTACACTTAAAGAACCAGATGCTACCTAGAAGTACTTGAATAGTTCAACTAAAAACTCTAAGAATGGCAACTATAACCCCACTTAAAAGGGCTTCGTATACATCGAGAATGACCGCTCATCCCCTATCTCAATGGCTTTCTCCCCATGAGTAAGCAGCTCCATCCACCAGTTAAGTACCTCCCTCACATCCTAATTAACTAACCTCAAATGTGTCTCATTCGACTCATAATAAACTCGAGCACATGTCTTCTCATTAGTGTTCGTTGTGCAAAGAGTACCTCCTCCTTCTCATCTTCATCATCAGTTGCATATACATCATGAAGTTGCCAATCTACCTAAACTCTCCTCTTTCATTAGGTCAATAGGACACCATCGTCATTGTCCATCACTACCACCATAACCATTGCTTCGAAGGGAGTAGGGTTACTACCTTATTTGAGACATTATGTTCATTGTCCTCATCAAACATTCCTAAAATAGATCCCTATGAAGACTCACCTTAAAAGTTAATCATACTCTAATTAGTCATGTTTAAAGAAAAAAGGAAATTAAGTGAAATGGTACACAAAGATTAGCTTGCAAGTTTAGATTTTGGCAAAGTTTCTACCTAATGAATTGTAGAAAGTAAGAATTGAAGTACCCAAGCCCCCCTTACATAGATAGCCATGAGGGGAAGCCAAACGATTTCTTCTACTCTTGGAGCAAGTACCCACTATATGGATGTATGCTATGCCTTGATCATACATGTATCCCACTTCTTAAGAAAATAGTCTAGATTGATGTATGCCTATAGATTGATGACATGGCTACTTGTTTCAAGCACACACATACATAACCACCCTGTACAAGATAATAAATACGTATCACCCTTCCTAAAAAAAGCAGTCATGGTACTTTGGTTGTCACATCAATCACATCCCACTGATCAAGTCAAATGGCCTCAACCAACACAATAGGCATCACGTCACTACACAAGCCCATGCTTAGCGCCACCCCTCCTAAGCTTCAAGATGAAATCATATACTCCATTACTCTCCTTGCATCTTTGATGTTGATGATAGTTTTGGAGGGGGTGGTAGGTAAGTTTGGAGGAAATGTTGATACCTATTTTTTACTTAGCTTAAGGCTTAGTTTTCAAAAAGGCCTTAAGACCCCAAAAAGGATCGTTCCTCTTCTTCTTTCCTCTTGACCTCCATGTATCTAGGATTACTCAAACTCCTCCTTCACCCTGGACCTTAAAAGTGACCCATGAGGAGCTATCTTCCCAAGCTCACACTAAGCACAAGGTTAGAATCCTTCTCTAATAAGTGAGGACCACAGTCATGAGCCAACTAAGCTTAGAGGTGCAAGAAGCCTTCCCTTCCATCCGTTCGAGAGTTCAACTAGTCAAGGTGCTTTCAGCAACATGAGCCCCTTAACACTTGGCTCACAAAAGATAAGGCACTCAATCCACTAAACTCGGATCTAGGTCATTTTGCCCAATACTTCACTCCCAGCTTATTAATTGCCATCTGACATCCGTGGTATGGTTGATTTGCTTGGCATTCCCTGAAGATGTCAAACCTACAATTCATAGATGTGGCTGCCAACATGGTCATGGTTAACTAATTCCTAGAGCTACATTGTTAGCTCCACAAGGCCTATTTCCCCTGCTAGTTACTAGTATGGACAAGCCTTGAGTAGACATGCATCCAACTATTCATACTCCTAGTTAAGAACACCTTCCACTCACATTAAGTACTACTCGCTTGGGATCTTAGTGCCCAACCTCCTTTACTTTCCTTTTCCTCCTTATTGACTTGATGTTAGAAGGCCCTTGTTGATCTACCTACTAGGGCCTTTCTTACAAGTTACTAAGTGATAGAAGCCCATCTAATCCAATTCCCATCAAGACCTATCCAACATTATTCATTGAAGTTAGTTTGAACACCAACACATATTATGTTAATTAACTACACCTATTATATTTGGGGGGGGAAAAAATATGCCTAACATAAACAACTAATCAAATTAGTAGAATAGTTAATTAGTTGCACTTGTTTTTTCTTTTTTCTTATCTAGATTAATAACTCTTTTGTTTTTCTTCTTATATATCACATCATTTAATAGTATTCAATTAAATTTAACCAATCATATTAAGATTCATTTGAATTTAATTTTGGTTGAAATAAAAGTTTAGAAAAGTTTCTAATTAGTTTGGAAAAATGGAATAAGTTAAAAACATGTTTAAATTTAAATTTGGGGTAGAAAAGAGGGATTAGGTCAATTAGATAAGTAAAGGGGTCAATTGAGTCATGAAAAACACGAATGAGATGGCCTTATTAATGAAGTGGTTAATTGTTTACTAAAATGGTTGACTAGATCAAGATACTAAGAAACTTATTTTAATAGAAAAAGTTAGTTATGATTGGATTTTGTGCTTTTGCAGATAGCTTTTCCTAATATAGATCTTAGCTTAACTTGGGGTCTTGTTGGATTTTTTTATCAATTTTACAATTAGTAAAATTATGTATTGCCTTTCTCTTTAAGGATTTAATTCCTTAACATCTAGTAAGTAGAAAAACTCTTAAACTAAGATTATATTGTCTATGTATCCCTTGTGTTAATTATAGAATTTACTATTTTTTAATAAAATCTTCTTAAATTGGTTATCTTTTTCAAGTATTAGAAAATCCTAACATTCCTATTTTTAGATTATGGTATGGATTTTGTCTAAAGTTTAGGGTTTGATATTAGTTTAGTTTACAATTAAGTTTCTTAAGGTTATGTTCTGTAGTTTAGTTTCTTTCTTTTTTTTTTTTTTTTTGTGCATGTGTGCTTTTTATTTGGGTTTTATGTTTTGATGTTTGAAATTAAATTGAAGTTTTAAGTTTTATATCTTGCTTGAATTATGTAACCTTATTTTGGTTCCTTTGCCAATATTAGCAAGTTGTTTCTTGCATGAGTGAATTGTGATAGAAGCCTCAAGGCTATATTCAGAGTGTTCATGATAGGCTTTAAGTATCCCACATCTTATATGTGTACTTTAATGACTATCTTATTAATTTTGCAATATTTTTTGTCAAGTACAAAAATTACAAACAATTTGTATTCGTATACCTTCTATGCTTACAATAGATACTTTTACGTCTCTAAAACACTCATAAGTTGATAACATTAAGGGATGTTTTCATTTTTTCCCCCTTAAATCATGCATTAATATCAATGTTTAGGGGTATAGAAGTATACTTTGATAAATTTAGGGAGATATATTTATAACAATGTCAAAGTTTAGGTTAAGGGTAATTTGTGATCTCTTATGATCATTTCCTAAGGGGTTTGTGTGTATTAAATGACACTTTGTAAGGAGATGTTTCCATAGTGATCAAAGTTTAAGGGATTATTTCTATTTTCTCCTATTAATTTTCTTTATTTGATTCACTTACCTAAAATTAATGTTTTCTTGCTTAATTCTTTTATTTATTTAGCATTTGAAAATATTAATTATGTAGGTTATAACATTGTAGAAGTTAGCATATCTATTCAGGTTTCTATTTCATTAACACATATGTTTATTTTTATAATTTCCATTTTTGGAGTATTTTAATGTCTCTATTTATATTAATGTTTCTAAAAGGAATATACACATTGGAGCAACTAGATTAATTGATTATGGATATTCTTAAGAAACTAAGGACATAGAATATGTCCAAAATAACATATGTGCATACTCAAGTTAGTGGTGTATACTAGACTTCAACTTTGGTAGATAATTATAGATTAATTGTAATTTCAATGTAATGTTAAATTATTTAGAGTTATGTATATACACGTATGCAAAATGCAAATCAAATATGGAATGTAACCAATAATGGGCCATTAGAAGGTATATAGATGGGGTAGGAGGTTTCCTTGAAGTCGTACTACAACATAGTAAAAAAGATGGGATTATTGATTGTCCTTGCTAAGACTGCCTCAATATGGAGTGGCATCCCATTGGAATTAGTTGCATTTGATTTGAAAGAGAAAGATACTAGTCTATTCAACATGGACATATCATGGAGATCTCCTTAGTGCAATTGATAATTCCACTCAAAGGATTCTTGTTGTTTAGAGGAAGGAATTGTTGAAAATATCTAACATTTGATGACTAAGAAATGATAATATATTAGAAGGTATGGCAATTAATAGAGGTGATCGAAATCAAAATGAGCAAATGATGGTGATGTAGGCTCTAATAAATAGACAAATACGTTCAAAGATGCAAAATGCATGGTCCATCTGTAATGTTCCATTCTTATCTTTATCAGCTGTGATATAGATGACAATCACAATGTTTATGATAGGCAATTCGTTAGGAGCTTTAGTAATTGGCTAGCATTCATGAAGAGCTTATTTCCAAATAATGAGACATTGCTCCCATCCTATTATGATGCATGCAAGATGTTGAGGAAGTTAGAAATGGATATCAACCTTATTCATGTAAGTAAGAAAGATTACATGCTATTTAAGGTGAGTTATAGACTTGGACAATGATAGTGTTCTAATTTAGGAATACTATAAGTGATTATAACAAATAATGGCAAAGAAAAATTAAGAGATTGAGAACTAATAAGGTAAGAGAAATTAAAAGTTTATTTAAAAGAAAAATATAATAAATTACGAGGAGAGAAGCCACTAAAACTCGATCCCTAAAAAATCCAAAGTCACAATCTAAGATACTCTTAAAATACTTTAAGTAGTGTATTGACAAATGTCTTTGTGATGCCGTAGTGGAGTATTTAGTGGCCTATTTATAGGCATTTCTAATATGTTTAGTAGTGGTAGTTGCCAACAATCTTAGTAATTATTCACACTTACCAATGAACACATCTAAAAATATCTCACTTAACAAATCTAGAAAAATTCACCTAATACATCTAAAAAAATTTTCAACAAATATAAACATATGACACAAGTTTAAGCCACAACACAACTCTCAACCTTAGCTTAAAATGCCACTACATAAGGGTGTGAATACAAATAAAGTCCATAAGACACTTGAACCTTGATTATTAGAAGAGACTTTGATAACATATTAGTTGGATTGTCATATGTAGTGATCTTTTTCACCATAGCGTTTTCTTGAAAAACTACATTGTGGACAAAGTGATCCTAGATGTCAATTTGTTTCGTTTCCCCTTGAAACATTGGATCTTTAGTCAAATGTATGGCACTTTAGTCGTCACATAAGATGACCTTACATACTGAATCCATATAGAGTTTACTGTATAAGCCCAATAACCAAATAGATTTTTTGATTGCCTTAGTTACTACCATGTTCTCTAACTCTATAGTAGACAAAGTAATTGTAGCTTATAAAGTTGACTTCTAACTTATAGTAGAATTACCTAAGGTGAACATAAATCTAGTAAGTGATCTCCTTTTGTCAAGATCACTTGCATAGTCTAAATATACAAAACCAACCTAACTTTTACCAAATTCCAAACAAGTGTCTATTGAACATTGCAAATACCTAACATTAATAGCATATGAAATGTCTAGACAGGTACATATTATGGCATACATCAAATTTCCAGTTGCACTTGCATAATGATTATGTGCCATATCACTAATATCTTCATTAGTTTGAGGAGATAAGGCAATTGAAAGCTTGAAGTAAGTAGCTAATGGAATATTAACTGGTTTAGTAGTCTTCATTCCAAAACGCTCTAAGACTTTCTCAATATAAAGTTTTTGATCAAAAATTACTTTCCTACCTTCCTATTTATCTAGATCTCCATACCAAGAATCTTCTTTGCTACTCTTAAATCTTTCATTTCAAATTCGTCACTCAACAATGACTTTAACTTGTTGACTTCAGACATTGTTCTTATAGTAAAAAGTATATTACCCATATATAGAAGCAAATAAGCAAATGACCCATCGAATAATTTTCTAAAATAAACACAACTATCATACGTGCTCCTTGAATAGCCGTGGGTGGTCATGAATGAGTCAAATCACTTGTAACACTTTTTTGGTGACTATTTTAAGCCATGAAGAGATTTCTTCGATAAGCAAACATTGTCTTCCTTGCCTTCAATAGTTAAATGCTCAAGTTGTTGCATATAAATCTGCTCCTTCAATTCACCATGTAGAAATGTAGTTTTAATATCTACTAATCTAATTCTATGTCAAACATGGCTATCAATGATAACAGAACTCGAATGGAACAATGTTTTATCACAGGTGAGAAAACATCATCGAAATCTACACTTGGTAGCTGATTGTATCTTTGATTAACCAAATAAGCCTTGTATCAAACTCCATTAGATCCTCGTAAGAACTCTTTCCTCTTGAAGACCTATTTGCATTCAATAACCTTCTTCCCTTCTAACTACATGACTAATTTCTAAGTGTTGCTTTTGCATAAAAACTCCATTTCTTCTTGAATCGACACTAGAAACAACCTCTAAAAATGTGGATGGCTTAACCATCTCTATTAATGTCATCTATCATTGATTGGGCATAAGAAACCAACTTAGCATAATTAGCATACCTTTGTAGTAGCCTAATTTCTCTTCTTCCTTTACCTTTAGCTATACTATAAGGTGCATTTTGTGAAGTTTGCTTAACCCCATGTAAATTTGATGGTCTATCTAATTGAAAGGTTTTGGAGTTGATTCTTGCTTAGTCACTTCCAATTCTTGCTTCTTTGAAATATTCTCCACTAATTTTGTTTTAGAAAACTCTAACTAAAGATAGAGCATTAACTACTCATGAAAAGTTATATTTCTATTGATTACAATTTTCTCTATTTGAAGACAACATGGTCTATAGCCTTTTACTCAAAATGGAAAATTAAGTAAAATGCATTTCTTATCACCTAGCTCCAATTTTCCATCATCCACTTGCATGTAAGTCAGATAACTAAATATCTTTAAATTAAAATAATTAGCGGGGCTACCAGACCATACTTCTTTTGGAGTCTTGCAATCAATTAGAATTGAAAGATATTATATAAATCTCGTAAATTTAGCTTTTTGGGTATCAAATCGACTTAAATATTATAGATAATTACTTTAAGTTAACAAAATCGATAAATTTAAAACTAATTAAAAATTTGAAACTTAAACATAATATGAATGAGAAAAACTCTAAAAATCTTAATTAAAACCTTAATCGCATACAGAAACCTTAAACCTTATGTATACATAAATATCCGAGATTAAACTCAAACTTGACAAAAACTCTAAAACTATAAACTAAAATTCATAAAATGAATGCTTATACCTTAACAATATTAAAAGCCTAATAGAATATGATTATTGACTAATCGGCTGCTTTTTGTTTGTTTCATTTATCACATATGCTTATTTAAGAAGATAAAGCCAACTAAAGATAAGCCACATGTCAAGTTCATTAATTACATCTTATCTCTTCCTTTTTTTTTCTTTTACTTTAACATTCTTTTCTTGCCTTGGATGGCTGCAACTTATTACATTGGAAGTGTTTCATTTTTCTTTTCCAAAAATCAAACTGAAAAGGAACACAAACATAACTCCACTAAAAACTCCTTTCTCTTTTCCCTCCTCTGTTTACTTTACTTCTAAATTTTCCTTATTTTTTGTCAACAAATTATCAAAAGAAGAAGAAAAGCTTTTGGAATCAACAATTTTCATGACATCAGAAGAAGTAATTAAGTAGTATTTAATGTATTTATTTTGTTAATTTATATGTAATCTTGTTATATATGTATATATTGTAGAAATACATGTATTTAGCAATTATATAATATAGTTGAAGTTGTAAATTCTTTTCTTTGTATTAAAATTATTTGTACATGTAATAAGATTATATGAAAAGTTAGTATTTTATCATGTGTATGTGTTCATATATGTATATAAATACTTAAGTATATATTTATGTATACATATATGTTATAATTGATTATGTAAGTATACGGTATAAAGAGATTATGTATATTTATATATGTATCTATAGTAATATTTTTTTTATTTTCATTATTTAATATATATGTACATACGTATGGTATATAAAGGTTTCTAAAGTTACATACATATTTATATATAAATCAAATGAGAAAACAAAAGCATATAAGTATAAAAATATGTATACTAATAGTATATTACGATATAAATACATGTATATACTTGAATAACATACATACAATATACTAAATTACTAAATAAAGTAATATAATATGTATATATATATATATATATATTTAAGCCGTGGAATTTAAGAAAAGAAAGTAGGTTAATTTACAAAATTTAATAAAATATAAAAAATAGATATATATGTATAAATATTAAGTAAATTTACAAAATAGGAAAAATTGGGAAATATGGAAAAATTCATAAATTGACACGTGAAACACCCCTTACTGCCACGTCAGCATCTTATAGTTATAAATAATTTCATAATTATTATTAATAATAAAATAATTAATTATTTAAGAAATTGCTAAAGTAGTAAAAGGTGTATTAAATAAGTATTTAACCTTAAAAATATCAAAATAAATAAATTTTTAGAAAATAGACTTCAAAATAAGAAAATAACAAAAATATAAAATTAAGATATTTCTTAAATCATAAATATATAAAGAAAAGCTTAAAATAATAATTCATAATTATTTAAGTCAAAATAATAAAATTCGTAATATTTTTAAACTATGATGAAAAATACGGGTTATAATGTCTAAAACGGATCTCACTACACAAAAGTACATTTGAAAACGATAAAAATAGATTATAAGTTTATAAAAATCAGAGCTAAAATGAAAAGGTTATACCTGACTAAAAATTTAAGATAAACCTAAAAAAATAAGTAGAAGATTTAAGTTAAACTATGTTTATACCATACTTTGGTTATAATGGGAAACTAAGTAAATAATGATAGATATTTAGTTAACTAAGGAACCTAATTTTTCAGAATACTTATAAGCTTTTTTATTTTTTAAGTACCCAATTATCAAGATTTAGAAATCCCCAAGGTTTGAAAAGTGAGCATTAACCCAAGTAAGGGAGTTCTAATGATTTGCTATTTGCTTACTATTTGTTCTTTGTATACTGCTTGTTGGTTGATACTAATTACTTGTTGGTTCTATGTAATCACTTTCTTAAGTTGGTAAGTATAACTATTTGATTAAAATAACTAATTATATTTGTCGCATATTTATGACCTAATTAGTATATTAATAGAAAGTGGTAACTTTGCAAAGTTTTTAGAAACGTATTTTTTTAGAAAACGTTTTTTTAATCTTAAATATATATTATATGATTTCTATGAGGGCTCGTAGTATCCGTGAATGATATTTTTATTATTAAGGTAAAGCTAGTATAGTATTTCCAATTAATTATGGGAGGACTTACATATTTGTACCCGTGGGGCTTTCAATATATTTTGATAGTGATAAGACTCACTTTATATGCCTGAGGCACTTTGGATATGTTCAATGGATGGCTCTAATTGGGGTTCACTTATATTAGTGGATGTTTCTCTGTTAGGGTAATAGTCAAATGTTGTTTGGAGGGACAATGCCCCTAAGCAGCTTGGTATAATTAAGGTGAGGTATTCCATGTAGGTAAGTATAGAAAATAATCGATGTATAGACGACATAAATCTATACCTTTCATAATTCTGGACTTTTATAGATGCATCGCTTACATTCACTGCATATACATTCATTTCATGTGTAGATAGATTGCATATATACTAATAATGTTTGATAACTTACTTGAACAATGGTGATGAGGAATGAACTCATAGAGCCATGGTTTGCTCAATCTCCTATAGTTTCTTTTGCAAGTTCAGTTATGCTGGGTTGGGATAAACCTTAAGTGTAGAATACAAATTAAAGAAATGAATGATATTGTTAGAGTTAATTGAGGAGTGTAAAGTTGGTATAAAAACATTTCATGTAGAAAATATTTATATATTAGAATTATGTATAATTTAGCATTTCTTAGAAGTTATCAAGTTATCTTCCTTATCTTATTATTTAGTAGGGATACTGATTCTCCGCAGTCCTAATGGACTGGAGAATATCAAATCTCCATAGTCATTTATATTTTATAATAACTTAATTAATTAAAATCGAAAACTTTAGTAACTAATCATTCAGAGTCTTATAATCTCTAATTTATAAAGTGATTTTCGTATTATGAGTGCACACGTGATATGAAAATTTTGGACAATTCTACTAGGCCCCCCTTAGGATCATGACGAATTAGTTCATCAAATAGTATGCCATGGATGGAGCTTTTGTCCAAAACTTCCTTGGCAAACTAACATTTGACAGCAAGCATCGTGCTCTCGTAATAATGGCCATATTCATCCTTTCAATAACTACATTTTGTTGAGGGGTCTTCTTAACAGTTTGATGTCGAACTATGCCCTCATTTTTGCAAAATTGATTGGACTCACCATTGTAAAATTCTAAGCCATTATCTATTCTAAGTCTCTTGATCTACTTCCTTATTTGCTTCTCAATCAATGTTCTCCACCATTTGAAAGTCATGAAATATTCTTAAGTTTCCAAAAGTTAACCCAAACTTTTCTTAAAAAGTCATCAATAAAAAGCTAATATGTTTTTAGTGTCATCTCCTAAAGGTATAATCTAGGATATCTTTAGTCCTATGAGTGACTATTCTAAAGCCGTCCTAGGTCTACTTCTCGAAGACATCACATAACTTTGTCTTTCTTGTATTTTAATCACATAATAAACCTCTTCACTCAAGAATGACATCCTTCTTTCATTCATGTGACCCAATCTCGTGTGCCATAATTTAGTGACATCTAAATTAGAAACTAGTGAAGATGTTATACTAGAATCACCTATAACAGTAAGTCCTTCTATACATACAGGTTCCTAGACTTCATGGCTTTCATCACAACTAAAGCACCTTTTAGCACATTGGAAACTCCACCTGTAATTAGATACTTGTACCCATTTGCATCAAGGGTGCCTGAAGAGATGAGATTCTTCTTTAAATTTTGGACATGATCAACATTCATCAATGTTCTCATGATGCCATCATACATCTTGATTCTGATTTATCCTCGACCCATGACCTTCTAAGTAGCATTGTTTCCAATTAGTACAATTTTGCCTACCTAAGGTTTACACATTGAAATCCAATCTTAATTGAGACACATATAATAAGAACAACCAAAATCCATGATCCACTCATCTTTGGATTGGTAATTAGTGTCAATTGTGACTAGAAGAAGGTTCGTATCAAGCTCTTTATTACAATGCTAACCTCACCAGATTTTCCTTTCTTATCATGATTTGATTGCTTATTCTTCAACTTAAAGAAATTGGTTTTAATGTGTCCTTTGTTGTGACAATAATTACAAGTCAAATTTCTATGTCTAGACTTTGACCTTAGCTTTGTTTTGTTGTTACCAAAATCCTTCTTCATTGTCCTTCCTCTTACAATTAATCCTTCTACTAGATTAGCACTCCACTTTCCACTATATAACTTGTTGTTGATGAAATCATTAGATAAAAGTGTTGATTTAACATTTGCTAAGGTAATCTATGTCTGATCATAGAGCAATGTTTCTCTAAAGTGTTAGTACGATGCTGCTAAGGAATACAGTAATTTATAGGCTTCAACTTCATCACTAACTTCAACACCTACATTTTCTAACTCTAAAACAATGAACATAAAAGTGTCACTATAGGACTCAATGGGTGTGCCTTCATCTATTTGCAAGCTATAGAACTAAAGCTTCTTATGAAGCTCACTAGTGAGAGATCTCTCCATATAAAGTGACTCCATTTTGACCCTTACATCAACAGCAGCTTTCTCTTTGATAAACTCCCTTAAGACTTAATTGGACAAAGATAATTGAATGGTTAATAGAGCTTTCTCATCCAATTCATTCTTTTGCTCCTCTATTAAGGGTATTGACATTTTTGTCTTCCTTGATAAAACCTTATGATATCCATGTTAGACTAAGGTATTGTACATCTTGACTTGCCATAAAGCAAAGTTAGAGTGACAAATATATTTCTCAATAGTAAATTTTGTTGCCATTATAAACCACCGAAACCCCAACTCTAATACCAATTTGTTATAATCTAAGAATACTAGAAGCGACCATTACAAATAATGATAAAGCAAAATTAAGAGATTGAAAACTAATAAGGGAAGAGGAAGGAAAACTTTACTAAAAAGAAAAATATAATAACTTATAAGGAGAGAAGTCACTCAAACCTAATCCTTAAATACACTTAAACTCATAATCTAACATAATCTCAAAATACTTTAAGCATATATTGTCAAATGTGCTTGTGATAACTTGGAGGAGTGTTTAGTGGTCTGTTTATAGACATCTCTAACATGGTTAGTAGTAGTAGTTGCTAACAGCGTTAGTATACATGTAGAAAAACAAATAAATCTAAAAAAATTCACTTAATACATCTACAAAAATATTCAACAAGTATAAATATGTGGCACAAGTTTAAGCTACATCACAAATAGCCCTATAGATCTTATAGATGCCCATGCATTAAGTAGCTAGCCACCATTTGCCAATTAACCCATTAAGTTGTTATTAATTCATCAATTCCCTCTTTTACGACAATTTATAATTGACAAACTAAGCTAGCATTTTTTTTTCCCCTATTTATTCCTTTAAGCCTCATCATCCCTCCCACCCTCCCCTCCCCTACCCCCAACACACACCAACACCCCCATAAGAACTTGTTACCTCAATCTCCATAAACACATTAAACTATGCAAGCAAAAAAAATTTATACTTACAAGAAGTTGTTTAAATTGTGTGCATTGATCATCGATGTTAATGCTACAACATGACATCAAGAAAAGGGAAAATCGAGAAAAGTATTGGTTAATTACAATTCATAATACAATCTAGCTCAATTTAAAAAACAAATGTAAACAAAATCTTCTATTGTGAGTTTTAAAATAAAGTTGCAAGGATTTTGCATTTTAAGGTATACTCTGGGTCATTAGTGATTGGATTCAAGTCACAATCCTTTTCTATATATTGTTAATTGGAATTTTAAACAATTAGACCACATTATATTAGCTTGTTAACCTACAAAATTAATTGCGAGCAATTAAATATTTATCAATATAATGTTGTACTGAATATTAAGTAAATAAATATGAACTCACATTGGATCTACAGCTTAAAGTTTTAGATTAAATGGATGGGAGGTAAATTCAATGTCTTAAGTATGAAATATAAAAAGCATACATCATATCTAGAAGTTTAAATATTCAAGTAAATTCGTTGTTGGGTGAAATTCAATATGATATCAAAGTCAGCGATGAATAGTTCAATTTCTCATATTGTTATTTGACTTTTCACTTAATCATTTTCACCCAAAAAAAAAAACACAAAAGCCTCACCTAATATTCAAATGCACACATAAGGAATGGGAGTGTCAAGTATAAAATATAACACTCCCCCGGATCTATAAAGCCCATCTCAATATATAAACCCAACTTTCAAAATCAGTTCTTGTGGAGCTAAACATTACGCGCAATTTTCCCTTTCCATATGATGGAAAGGGGGGTTTTAATGGCCGAAGAACTTCTTTGGTCAGCACAACAATCAAGTGGCTATGCATGTTGTGTCCTTGAGGTTGTAGACATGTCTTTTATAGGTTCTCTTAAAAAACATAGAATTATCTACTATTGTCCCTGTAATCTACAACAGTAAACCTTCTTTCCTAATTCGGACATTATGAATACTTTTAAAATTATTTAATAGGAAAATTATTAAAAAAAAAAGTATATCGCTGTCGCATCAGTTAGCAAAACATCGTAGGAATTCTCATGTAAAAATAGGGAAAACAGTAATAAAAATTCACAATTATCTTCTCATCCAGCCAATAATAGTTGTCGGTGGCTTTTTGTAAAGGGTCCTATCCATGACATTTTACAATGACCTAAAACTGTCAAAACGACTGAGTCATAGATAGTAATTGAATGTGTACATGATTTTTTAATCAAACAATCTGTCCAATAAATTAAATAAAGTGTATCTCTTTGTACCCACTTTAAGAAATTGAGTGGAAATTTTTCAAATTTGAAGTGAAGTTTTGATAATCCCGCATCGCATGTGCTGGGAACCAACAACCAATTGCTGAGATAGGAAGTGACACATGGCAGGACCATTCGGCACCACGTATTGAGTGGTGGAGATGACTAGTGGAAGTTGCTGTGTTATTTTCATTCACCATCTCAAACCCGGCTTGACAGAACCATGTAACGTGGCTTTGCCCTTTTTGAAAATGATCCCCACCAAATAATGCCCCCAACAAAGGTGTACAACCCCCTCCCTCATGCGTGGGATTCTACTTATCCATATTGATTGAGGCTCACATGTTCATTCTTTAAAGAAAGATTAAAGACGCCGTAAGGTGATTTGTTTCAGGAAAACAGGAATCAAATATTACAAGTGTCAGATATTAACTTGATAAACTCAGTCGTCTGCAGTTATAATCAGTGCAATCTCTCATCTTTGCAAAAAGTAATAGGTTGAACTCATGAAAGATAATAAAGTTGTCTAATTTTCAACATAGAAAATCATCTCTACCCATTTTCGACTAATAATTTTTTATGGAGGTTTACCACCAATGCACATGTGGATGCGGAAAGCTAATTATATTAATGTCCCATTTTGTATGTCAAAATGAATTAAAATAGAATTGAGTTTTTAGCTTTTATTCCTTTTTTTTAATATTTGAAAATATATTTCGAAGTCAGGATTCCTTTGAATCAGTAATACCAAATTCAATGAGGAAATCGATTCCACTTTTAAAAAAGCGTAATTATAGTTTAATTTTCCCTACCAATTATTATCAATTAAAATTACTTATTCATCTTTTAACTTTTGTTATAATATTAAATAATTAAGAGTATTGTTGACAGAACTACTATATACACATTTTATTTTATTCAATTCCTTACGCAATTCCAAACATAAGAATCCATATACAACTTTAGTTTTAATTCTATTCTATTCAATGCAACCATAATCCAATCCATTTTATTTTAAATCATTCCCTCATGCCAATGACAACATAATAGTACTATTAGTCTATATTTCCTAATAAAATATGTATATCCATTCGGCACACGAACTATAGATATGCTTTTTGCCCATATTCTTATACCGGACATGATTCATTACGAAGAAAGAGGGGAATCCCAGAAGGAATGGAGGGAATCCACCGCCCCGCATTCTAGAAAGACTGGGATTTCTTTAAGCCAGCAAATTGAACGGATACCGCGGCCTTTATGACGGAAAAGTCATTTCTAAACGGAATCTATTAAACTCGACAACAAACTATCTTATATAGGTAGATTGTGCTTTGACACCTGTGGCCACTTATCACGTGTAGTGCACATACCACATCTTGTGGTCCTGTGTACGAAAACTTGGCTTACACTAATATTTAAAAATTATGTAATAGTTATGTAGTATGCAATGAGTAATGTCTAATTATCAATAATATTTGAATTCATAAAAATATAGGTGATAGATTTTTTGAAAACATGCACTACCATTACCACATAAATTCTCCAAAAGGGGAATTGAGAAAAAATTTTTTTTTTTTTAATAGGAAATCAAAGCAGTATTCCGTAGTGATGGAAAATTCAACCACACATTATTTAATTTGCAGAAGTAGGAGCTATACCTAGTTATAGCTAACTAACTAGCTTTTTTCTTGACTAGTAAAATGGTACCTTTCCCTTGCCTTTCAAAGGTTAGCATCCACCGTACAAAAAGCCTATTCTTTTAATTCTGTATTCTATGCCATCAAATATCTGCAGAGCCTACAGGCAAGTAAGGAAAGGTTTGGAGCACCCGTATGTTTTGCCACTATGATCAATGATATGGCATTTGGTTTGGATCTTTAACTTAAACATTGGTAAAATCTTATATCTAAATATAATTGGTAATTATATAATATATATATATATATATATATGTGATATGTATTATCAAGTGAACGTTTTTCTCTCATGCGCATATGTTTTTCTAATTGTTTGTTGGCACTAGGCGGTTTGAGAGGCTTTGATCACACCATGTCAGCATGCTGGGCCTTATCTCTCTTTTCACTCGTGTCCAATCCGGAGCGAAATTTGCGGTTGTGAAGAAATCCGTCAGTGAAGAAAAGAAAATTTCAATATCGTGGCAGAAATAAAGGCAAAGTCGGACCTACTAGATGAGGAGGGTTTGATTTTGTGGGCATTTGCATGTGCTGCTGTCATAAGTATATTCTCCTCCATATTTATTGCTTCAATATCTCGTATCAAATAACCGAAAGAAAAGTAGCCCCCTATATTATTATAATAGTAGGGAAGATAATAATACAAGTGATCACATGCATGTGTTACCACCGATAGAAGCATTTGACAGTGCTGAAAATAAGGTTGGACAATGACGTTGTTTACTAAGTTGAATATCGCAATCTTTTGATTTAATTAAAATTTTTCGCGATATGATCGACTTATCGTATACACGCATATGTATCATTACAGATTAGGTGGCGACCAAATATATACAAATATTAGTAGATATTCTTTTTTTTTTTTCATTATATATATAGGTCCAGTCAACTGTTATAAGGTATTCGTATTTTCAATTTATTTCAAATTTTACAACCTTCAATATCTACCATACCACGAGGAAATTGCCTTTTTTACCCGTGGAATACAAGGAGGATCTTGACTTCATGTCAAATTTTACAACCCCAAGTCTCCACCTCCTTACGCTCGGCTTCGCTCCACAGGGCTTCACCTATGGCACGAAAAAATTGAACTCAATAATTGAGAAACGCCTATGTTATTCTTTCCTAATAGTGACTGATTGCTTTTGATTTGCTACATCTTGCTTTGATCATAAATGAGTTAGTGGAATCATTGCACACTAATGTCTTATTGAAGTAAGTTGATCCTCTAAATTAAATATTTGTTAGTTTGGGAATCCCAAGGAGTAAGACAAGCACAAGTTAATTACTAGTGTGGGTCAGGGACCCATGAAAATCTATACAATTTAATGAGCAACCAATGGAAGTGATCATCATGTTATCAGCAAGAATCCCTGCTTTTATTTTTGCCGACCCGTGCATGTAATCTTCTATATTGGAAAAGTCGCCGTCTAAGTACATTGGATGATTGTAGTTTCAATGAACACAATAGATTATCAAGTTTTATAGTCTAATTGGTATCGACAATACTGTTTTCCTTTAGAGATGGAATAAGTTCGAAAAATGGAAACAACTGAATAGACTGCGAATTTGCTTCTGTAGAGTAATTGTGCATTTAATAGCCAGATAATTGGATGAGAAAATCTGAAAAGATGGAACTAAAGTGGTGATAAAAAACAAAAACTATAGTGCTTCGATAAACTACCCAGATTGTGACATTTTCATTTTAATTAGCCAGGAGACTGTGACATACTGTTTGTTAGTTTTGGTGAAAATTTTTAGTTGCAAGTTGGAGACCGTTTGCATGTGCTTGCATAGAGCCAGTTTTGAAATGCTTTGTTTAAGTGACTTTCTTTGATATATCCTTCTTACAACTTGTATTCCAAGAATATAAGTAGTTAATAACGGTCAACAATTACAGCGGCAACAACCGCAACTGCTTGCCTTTTCTTTTGAAAATAACTTCTGTGTTTTATGGGTTATAAGTTATGCATACATGATATCAATAAGATCACTGATAGCATAATATACATAATGTACTAGGAATGGAACGGGTAGAGCATTGTCTTGAATATATGAGATTTCACATGGGTAACTTTATATATATACTATTCAAGTGTATTGGTAAATTATTTGAACTTTCTGCAAAACCAACTAGGTCTCACTTGTGAGAATATTTGCTCTACAATTGAGAGAACTTATTACTTATACTATCATAATAAGAGATTACATCTTAGTTTCTTCTTTGTTTTATCCATCATTTTGCATTTAGTTATGATTTATAATCAAATTCAATCTGATTATCTAGATTTTCACAATATATTGGTGCAATAGCAAGGTCAGTATGTTGACCTAAGACTTAAGGTTTGTGATTAGGTTCCCTACACCAATATAGATATGATGAGAAAGTATGACATTCGGAAGTTTGATGAATGTTCAAACTTTTGGCTTCTAACATGTTTATTGCGACTATGCTCAAATACGTAAGCCTTGACGAGTAGTGATTCGTAGGAGCAAGTGGCCGAAAAGATAATTACTAGTCTTTAAAGGAGATAAAAAAATATATGAATGTGAAACTGGATATTTAGTAGTACTATTATCTTATTGTGTTTCATTTCACCGTTCAAACGAGACCGTGATGTATGAAAAGGAAACAATAGTTTAAAAGGAGATAAAAGAACAATTAATTGGGTAAGGATAAATTGGAGGTACAAGGTAGGATCTTAGGGCAATGAGATAGTTGCTTAAGAGTTAAATTGTGGTATGTTTTTTTAACGCTTAAGAACTCGAGGCACCACAACTTGTCACAGGTTTTAGGCTTTGTTTGGTTTATTTGTTTTCCGTCTTATTGGTGTTTTATTTTTATTTACTTCAATCTTTATATTTGGCAAGAATAAGATATCCAAAAATTAGAAATATATTTTTTTCAAAAATATCAATTAAAATAATCATTTTGAATATATAAAACATATTTCTTTCAAAACTTTTTTCTTAAAAGTATGCGAATTTTCATTTTCCAATTCTGACATCTAAATCATAATCTTCATCATAATAATGAAATAGAAATAGAAAAAATACAGATAAAATAATTTTCCAAATACTAAATTTCAAACAGATATAAATTAAACATAGATCAGATATAAATGAAAAAAAAAAAAAAGACAATCTAAACAGGCCTTTACTAACTCTTCTTTAGTCTTCAAGATCACATGTATTAACTATTAATGATATAGTAATACACATTTCCATACTTTACACAATTTAAATAACTTACAAGCGAGTCATTCCAACCAAAATCAAAACCAAAAATACTATTTCTAACTTATGTAACAATTGAACAACTCAACAAGATTAGTAATATCACTTCCCACAACTCCACGGATGAACATTATTATCATCATCTGTAAACTTTATAAATTTAGTTATTTGAGAGTAGAATTGAACTCTAGTACTGTAGATAATCTCGCAAGTCGATAAGGTTAAGTAAGATAAAAAAATTTATTGAATTATAAAATTGAATATATTATATGTAATAAAAATTCTAGAAATTTGATTGAAACCTAAATTGCGTAAGAAAACCCCAAACCCAATGTATACGTAAGTATTCGAAATTGAACTCGAACTTGACAAAAATCCTAAAACTATAACTTTAAATTTATAAAATGAATAAATATAATTTAATAGTAATGAAACCCTAAATAAATATAATTATTGATCAATACGCGTAAATGCGTAAAATTATTAACGAACACGTCGAGATAACTCTTAAATATTATAAATATAACGAGTAACCATTTAATTAATAAATTTTATTATTAAGGTTCTAGTAATAATTATTAATTATTATTTTATGATTTATATTTGAAAATTCCTAATTTTTCCCTCTTATTTTTCTTTTCTTTTTCTCTTCCTTCTTTTCCCTTTCTTTTTCTTTTTTCTTTCTTCTACAAATTTTTTTTCCTTCTTTTGTTCATCATGTTTCCTACTTCCAGATTTTTCAATGGACATGTGGTGCTCGATTATTTTTAACATGTGTTACAAATGTGATAAAAACAAAAAAAGATATCTTATCTCATTAATTACCCTATCTTGCTTTTGTTTTTCTTTTCTTTTATTTTCTTCTCCTTCTCTTGCCATTCACATCTACTAGAATTAATAAACACACATACACTTCTATTTTCAAAACACAAACAAAATCACACACATTTCTTTCCATTTTCCAAACCATAAAGCATATGCCTTCCCTTTTCTTTTGACTTCAAAATTCAATAAGAAGACCAAGAAGAAGAAGAAAGGCCTTACCATCTTTTATTCACCAAATCACTAAAGAAAATAAATAAGTAATATGTATAGTATATTTATTTTGTATTAATCATTTTTATATATTCTTGTACATATAAGTATTTGATAGAATTTTTATGTACTATAAGGTTATGTAATAGAAATATATGTAATATTAGTATTTCTTTGTGTATATATCTTCATATATGTATAGGTACTAGAGTATATTCACATATATATACATGTTATATTGGATTTTACAAAATGTTTAGTATAAGAAATTGGGGGGTATATGTATATATGTACATGCACATATAATATATATATATACACACACACATAAGCATGTAACCAAAAATATGTATATATATTTATAAAATACAAAATACTAGTATAGTATCGTATATGGATAATAGAGAGTATATATTTTGTATGTCTATGCGTATACCATAGTGTATATATATATATATTGTATTATATATATAGATGTGGAGGTATATGTATATATATATTTGTATGTGATCATATATAGATAATAAGTAATTTCAATAAATATAGATATGTATGTAATCATAACCGTATTTGTATAAAATACAAAAATACAATTACATATATATATACTCATGTGTATAACATATGTAGTATATTTTTAATTATATTATCATAATACATAAGTATACATATACATATGAGATACGTATATTAATAGTATAGTATATATCTAAGTATACGGGTGCACATAAATATTATAGGTATACTTTACTATAATACTAAAAAAAGGTAAAATATATAAGTATGTATATATATATATATTATATATATATATATGCAGTAAGTTTCAAAAAGAAAATAGAATAATTAATTGCAAAATTTAATAAGATATAATAATAAATATAATTATATACATATTATGTAAAAATACAAAATAGGAAAAAATATTGAAAATATGTAAAAATTTCGAAATTGACACTTGACAATTTCCTTTGCTGCCACGTCAGCATTTAATTAAATATAATTAAATTCGTAATTAAAAATAATAAATTAATTGGAAAATTATTAAAATAGTTAAAATTGAATTAAATAGATATTTACCCTCAAAATGGCAAAATATGTAAATTATAATCAAATAAACTCAAAAATAAGAAAATTGTAAAATATAAGAATTAGATATGCACTAAATCCTAAATATGCAAAGAAAAACTTAAAATAATATTTTATAAGTAGTTAAGTCAAAATAATGAAATTCATAATATTTTTACATCATAATAAAAAATGTAGGTTACAATGTCCAAAATAAACCCTGCTATACAAAAGTATGATCGAAAACGATAAAAGTTGATTATAAATTCATAAAAATTGGAGTTAAAATGAAAAGGTTATACCCGATTGAAAATTTAAGATAAACCGAGAAAAGTAAGTAAAAGATTTAAATGAAACTATGTTTATACTACACTTAAGTTATAGTGAGAAACTAAGTAAATAATAATAAATATTTAGTTAATTAATAAATCTAGTTTTTCAGAATACTTATATATTTATTTATCTTTTAGGTACCTAACTATTAAGAATTGGAAATCCCAAAGGATTAGAGAGTAAACATTAGTCCAAGTGAGAGAGTTCTTATAATTTGCTATTTGCTTGCTGATTGTTATTTGTATGCTGCTTGTAGTTTGATATTGTTTGTTTGTTGAATGACTGATTAATTTGTGTACTATCATCCTTATAATCACTTTCTTAAATTAGTAAATATAACTATTCGACTAAAATAACTTGTTATATTTATTACATACTTATGATCCAATTAGTATATTAATGGAAGCGCTAGCTTTGCAGATTTTTGAAAAAAGTATTTTTGGAAAACATTTTTCTAATCTCAAAAAAATTTTGTATAATTTTTGTGAGGACTCGTAGTGCCTGTAAATGATATTTTTATCGTTAAAGCAAAGCTAACATAGCATCTCCAATTGATTGCGAGAGGACTAACATGTTTGTGCTCGTAGGGCCTTAGATATATTTTGATAGTGATAAGACTCACTTTGTATGCTCGAGGGGCCTTAAATATGTTCAGTGGATGAGCCCGAGTTGGGGTCCACCTATATTAATTGTTGTTCTCGACTAAAGTACTAATTGAGTCTCATTTGGAGGGGTGATGCCCTTAAGCAACCTCATGTGGTTAAGGTGAGGTGCTCAGTACGGGTAAGTACGAAGGATAGCTAATGTGTAGATAACATAAATCTGCACCATCCATAGTTCTAGACTCCTATAGATGTATTGCTTGCATTCATTGCATACACATTCATTTCGCTTGTAGATAGATTGCACCAGTGCTAATAATGATTAATAACTTGCTTAAAAAGTAGTAATGAGGAACGAACTCATTGAGTCATAGTTTGCTCATTCCCTTATAGTTCCTTTTGCAAGTTCCTTTAAGCAAGAATCAAGGAAAATCTTGATAGTAGAGTATAAACCGGAAATAGATTTGATAATGTTAAAGTTGATTAAAATATGTATAGTTGGTATAGAAACAATTGATGTAGAAAATATTTATATGATAAGATTATGTATAATATAATATTTCTAGTAAATTATTATGTTGTTTTACTTTATCTTAGCATTTAGTAGGGAATACTGATTTTCTACGGTTCTAATGGACCGTAGAATATCGGATCTTTATAGTTATTTATATATTATAGTAAGTTATTTAATTAAAAATAAAAAACCTTAGTGATTAATTATTTAAAGTCTTTCAATCTTTGACTTGCAAGACGATTTTTATATCATGGGTACATCCGTGATATGAAAATTTTAGAAAATCTTACTGAGCCCCCTCTTAGGGTCATAATGTTATCATCATAATATATTACATGCCTCTATTCCCAAACCAATCTCTAAGGGTTTCCCTTATCTAAACGAATTCTTCTTTTATTTCCCTCATGTGGAGTACTAAGTTACTTTGACCCTAACTCTATATGAGCAACTAACTTTATCATAACAACTTGTAGTTGTAAAAGTAAATGAATGAGCAAAAACCTAGCACATAATGCCATATACACATGTGTAAGCCATACCATAATCAAAAAACATTCATATAATGCATTATGGCAACATATATACTCAATGCATCAGAATTATCAATCAACTAGTTTAGTTATCTTTAATTTAGTCTGATAAATAATATAAGAATACTCATGACCCTACTATACTATAGATTTATAGTATAAGGTTATGAACAAACATGATGAGCCCTAACACCCATGAGTGTATGAGTGACCTAGATTTAGCTGCATCATTTCAATATGCGACTCCACTAAGGACATCATCACACAAGGATTAGTAGGTACCCTTTAGGGATATACCACCACAAGTCCCTAAGTTAAGCCATGCACAATAGGCAAATTAAGTTTTAGGTTGGATATGAATTAGTCTAGTTAGTTTGTATCCTATTAAGCACAACTATCAAGCATGCATAACATATTTAGAAAGTTCAATTGAAACAATTACAAGACCTGAATCATACAACCTAGCATTTAGAACAATAAACTCATCTCAATTCTCCTTTCAAATCAACCTAATTAAGCACCTTAAATAACTCTAACTCGTCCTTGATTAACGATTTCTAAACTTGATCCTAGATCCTATAGGTTACTACCACTAAGGAAAGATAAAGATCGGATCTTTAATTAAGAAGAGAGTAAATGAAACACTTTGAAGAAAAGTTGAAACCTTGGTAAGGTTAAGGAATTGAACTAAACAAATAACCCATTCACATGCTTTGCACCAGTTCAAAAAATCAGATTGATTAAGAAAAGTGAAGAAACAAGAAGGAAGGAGTGAACTGGAAGCAACATGGCTATGCTAGATAGGTCATGTCAGTGGATGTGGCCTAAGCAACAAGATTGTATCAAAAGGTGACATAACTTCTTATTCAAAAGTCATATTTGAGACATGGTTCCACGACATTATTGTATTTTTAGGCCGTATACCTTACTTTTCCAAAAACATAGCTAAAACGTAAGGGATACGGTCTCGTGACACAACCTTTTCATTTTATTGTATCTCCTACATTGAACCAGAACTTACTTCTTTGAAAATATGCCTAAATGCAACATGAATCTTTCCATCCTCTACTCCAACCTCAAATATACTTTAAACACTCTTTAACCCATTGCTAAAACATGTTTTTAATTCAACCTAACTACAAATTTCAACTCAATCCATCCCAAAGCACTATTTTCATCAAGACTTAGCCAACTTATATTAAAAGGAGAAAAAGGAAAGATTGCTTACTTGAATAGGTGAGAAACTCCTTAAAACTTGATCGTGAATCAAAACTGAAGAAAAGAGCTTCATAAACCAACATCTCATATTTTTTCAAATAAAAAACCTAAGGAAAACTAATCAAAGGTGTCTCATTAAAAACGAATTTTGGTTATGTTGTTCTTTCAATTTCTCACCTTAAGCTTGTTAGTGAAGCTACTCATAGAGATTAGCTTAAGTGGCTAAGGTTAAAGTTTCTAAGAAAAGACATAATTTGCAAAGTAAAGAATGTTTAGAGTGAAAAAGTGAGGATTTTAGATGAATAATGATAGCTACATTTAAAAAATGAGAAAGGGGTTTTAGTAGGTTTAGATAAGTTTAATGTAATTAAGGTAGGCTTTTAAGGTAAAGGGGGTAAAATTTTAGATGAGAGTGTAATTTGGGATACCCTTCTCTTTAAAATGTTTTTCTCTTCTAATTTTCTTAAGCTTTTTAGATTTAAGTATAAATAAAAGGGTAAACATAATATGATGAAAAAGAGTCTAGAGAGATGAAATGAAAAGCAAATCATGGATAAATAGTTGCAAATGTAGTATCTCAAGATAATGGACAATATCTTATTCACTTTTAACTGACAGTAGAGATCCTTGAATTAGATCTTAACTTTGACTATGTATTCCATATATATTGCAGGTAGGATTCATTTGATACTTAGATGCTTATAGAGTGTAATTTTGGGTGGATAAATAATGGGGTGCAAGTTTGAGATATGGTAAGTATGTTATGTGATAGAGACAATTTATGTTGAAAATAACTTTGTATTAATATGAAAGGGTAAAGGAAATTAATATTGCATTTTTTAAGAATAATATTACAAGTAGGGCTTCTTAGAAAATAATCCTAAGAATGTCACACTTAAAATTGGTTTTTGAAAATATAAACTTAAAACGAATTGAAATCAGCTTTTGAAAAGTTAAATTTGTTTATCTAAAATAAAATTGATTTCTCTCTCAAAATACAATATAGAACAAAGTAAAATCGCCTCTTGAAAAGATGTTTATGAACAATAAACTTAACGATTTTTAAAATGTTTAATATAATAATATAAAGATAAATAATAGGTTACATGATGTAATATAGTGGTTAACACTTTCAACATTAAATGTAAGAACCTAGGTTACTCCTAATAGCTACTTTTTATCTCATTATCTTTAGTATTGTGTGTCATGGCCTTATAAGGGGTCTAGTAGGATTACCTAAAATTTCTATAACATATGTGTACTCATGATATGAAAATCGCCTTGCAAGTCAAAAATTGCAAAACTCTAAATGATTAATCACTAAGGTTACTGGTTTTTAAGTAAATAATTTACTATAAAATACAAAGATAAATAACTATAGGTGTCCGATATCCCACAGTTCCTCAGAACCATAGAGAATTGTTATCCCCTACCAAATAATAAGATAAGATATACCAATATTATAAAAGAAATACAAGAAAAATTAAATTATCAACAAAAATTGTTTATGTATCATCTAAATAATACTCAACTATTTCTAATACTAAGATATATATCTTCATCTCATACTCGGCACTCGAGACTTATCCTAATCCCAATGTAAGTAAACCTGCAAGAGAAACTATGAGAGAGTGAGCATATAGCAGCTCAGTGAGTTCGTTCCTCACCACCACTGTTCAAGCAAGTTATCACACATTATTATCACATATGCAAGCAAGCTATTTACATACAAAATGAATGCAGGCATGATGAATGTAAGCAACACATCCATAAGAGTCTAGAACTATGGAAGGTGTAGAATTACGTCATCTACACTTCGATTAGCTCCTATACTTACCCGCACAGAGCATCTTAGCTTACTTGCATAAGGCTACCTAAGGGCCTCACCCCACTAAACGACATTCGATTATTACCTTAACTGAGAAAAGATTTTCAATTCAAATAGGGGGATTCCAAACTAGGACTATCTATTATGACCCTACAGGGGGCCTAGTAGGATTACCTAAAATTTTTATAATACGTGTGCACCCATGATATGAAAACCGCCTTACAAGTCAGAGATTGCAAGACTCTAAATGATTAATCACTAAGGTTACTGATTTTTAAGTAATTAATTTACTGTAAAATACAAATCTAAATAACTATGGGTGTCCGATATCCCACAATTCCTCAGAACCGTAAAGAATCGGTATCCTCCACTAAATAATAAGATAGGATATACCAATATTACAAAAAAAATACAAGAAAAATTAAATTATCAACAATGGTTGTTTATGTATCATCTAAAGAGTACTTATCTATTTCTAATATTGAGATACATATCTTTATCTCACACTCGGCACTCGAGACTTATCACAATCCTAATGTAAGTAAACCTGCAAGAGAAACTATGAGGAAGTGAGCATATAATAGCTTAGTGAGTTTGTTCTGCACCACCACTGTTCAAGCAAGTTATTACACATTATTATCACACATGCAAGCAAGCTATCTACATATAAAATGAATGCAGGTGCGATGAATGCAAGCAACACAACCATAGGAGTCCAGAACTATGGAAGGTGTAGAATTACGTCGTCTACACTTCGATTATCCACCGTATTTACCCGCACAGGGCACCTCAGCTTACCCGCATGAGGCTAACTAAAGGCCTCACCCCACTAAGCTGCACTCAACTATTACCTTAGTCGAGAAAAGCTTTCAATTCAAATAGGGGGATTCCATTCTAGGACTATCCACCCTCCAAGGCCCCTTAAGTACAAACTTACGAGTCCATCTTGCAAACCAAAATTAACCAAGGCCTTATAGGTATAATAAAGCGAGTCCTCTCGCTATCAAGTGGAGAACCCATACTAATTTTGCTTTAACGATAAAATATCATTTATGGCACTGCGGCTCTTATCAAAATCGTACAAAATACATTTAAGATTAGGAAAGCTTTTTCCAAAAATACCCTTTTTAATATTTTGCAAAGCTAGCACTCTCCATCCATACATTTACTAAGTCATATAAATGCGACGAATAGAACCAGTTATTTGGATCAGATATTTATATTTATCAATTTAAAAAAAAATGATCACTCAGATGATGGCATACGAGCAGAACAGTTATTCAAACATATAAGCAACAGCAAGCAGCAAAACATCATACAAGTAACACGCACAAGCAAGTAGCAGGTCATTAGAACTTCCTCACCTGGATTATTGCTCATTCTTCAAGCTTTAGGGTTTCCAAAACTCGATATTGAACACCTAAAATATAGCAATACTTATAAGTATTCTGAAAAGTTAAACTCCTTAATTAACTAAAAGTCTATTGTAGTTTATCTAGTTTCCCCCAATATAACCCAACTATAATGTGTATAGGGTTTATTACACTTAATGGGGTTAATTGTAACTATTTTCTTATATTTGTAAGTTACGAGATTTTCTTTATATATTTTGGAACTTTTTCGTTTTAGCTCGGATCGTTATCAACTTATAGTTCATTTTGATCGTTTTCGAGCGTATTTTCTCATAACGAGGTCCGTTTTGGATGTTGTGACTCGTAATGTAAATTATGATATAAAAATGTCACAAAAATTGTTATTTAAGTTTAAAAATTATAAAATATTGATTTTCAGTTTTTCTTAACATATTTATGATTTAATAATTATTTAAATCATATATTTGATATTTTTATTATTTTGAGTATATTTTTCTATTTTTGATATTTTTAAATTTATTATGATTATTATCATTATTATTACCTTTATTATTTTTGCTATTTCTCATTTTCTTATTTATTATTTCTCTTATATACTTTACGATTATACACACACACATATATATTTTTATAATTTATTTTATTGAAAAATCTTTAATTACCATATTATATATACACCTTACATATGTACTAATTTAGTAAATATGTTATATATGTTAATACATATTCGGTATACTACTTATACATATATATATATATATATTATACGTATATAAACATACTCTTATATACATATTCATGTATTCATGTATTTGTATTTATTTATATATGTCTTACATGTGTACATACCTATAAATACATACATATATATTTGGCATATATATACTTATATATAGTATTTATCATAAAATATGTATACTATATATTCTATATATATTATGCCGTATATTACAATACCTATACTCTATATTATATATATATTTATATATCACATATTACTACTTATGGAAGTATACTAATATATATATATACTATACGATTATATATGTATATATACTAAAGTAATTATACATGGATACATATATATATATATATATATTTTCGGTACAAAATATACAAATATACATATGTACTATAGTTATTTAATAAAATACATAATACTCATTATATGTATTCTTAAAAAAAAATACATAACACATATTCTTATGTATAATATACCTATGTATATACATGTATACATACCTAGCCTTATACATACATACACTATTCAATTTATGTATTAGTGTACATATACATGTATTAACAATATTATATTTATAAGAAAATACTATACAAATACTTTATACTATACATCTACATAAATACTTACCTATTTCTTTTAGTTTCTTTCTTCTCCTTTTCTTTCCTTCTTCTTTTTCTTCTTTTCTTTCTTTCTTTCTCACGTTTGCTTCCAGATTTCGGTGTGCAGAATTTTTTTCTTCCAACTTTTCCCTTTTATTCATGTGAGGATTTAGCTTAGATTTTAAGCTAGAATCTTAGATAATTATTGCAAGATTTTTGCTTGTTTAATTATCTAACACGTAGCATTTGAAATCCATCACATAGGCTGCTTGATTAGGATTTTATTTTGCTAATTTTTGGTTTCGTTTTGTGCAGGATATGATATGGGATTGAAGTGAAAATGGATAGAAGGAAAAGAGATAAATTGGAAATTAAAGAGGAAGAAAATGAAAATTATTAACAAATATATGTAATTTTTCAAATCATATAAATTATAACGATTCTCCTCGTAAATTAATTTTCAAATTTTCGTGAAATTTTATCAATTTAATTGGTATCCATTACAATTATAATTTTTACAAGTTATTATAGCAATTTCGTTATAATTTCGCGTGAATAGGCGTTTTAGTCGAAAATTGCAATCGACTATAATTTTATCACTATTGAGTAATATTTCATTATTTTATAGGTTTATATTTATAATTTTAGAGTTTCGATCAAATTCGGGTTTAATTTTGGTTAATGGTGTATAAGTTAGTTTTTAGGGTTTTGATCAATTTCTAAGGTTTTTACTACTTATAATATATTTAGATTTATGATTTATTAAATTTTTATCTTGCTCGGCTTTAATGATTCTTCAAATCATTTATAGTATTAGGGTTCACTTCTACTCTTAAATAGCTAAATTTGCGGGGTTTACACTATCCACCCTCCAAAGCCCCTCAAGCACAAATTTACGAGTCCATCTCGCAAACCAAAATTAACCAAAGTCTTACAGGCATAATAAAGCGAGTCCTCTTGCTATCAAGTGGAGAACCCATATTAGCTTTGCCTCAACGATAAAATATCATTTCTAGCACTACGGCTCTTATCAAATTCGTACAAAATACGTTTAAGATTAAGAAAACCATTTTCTAAAAATACCCTTTTCAACATTTTGCAAGGCTAGCACTCTCCATCTATATATTTACTGAGTCATAGACATGCAGCGAATAGATTCGGTTATTTAGGTAAGATATTTATATTTATCAATTTAAAAAAAAGTTATCACACAGATGATGCCATACAAGCAGAACAGTCATTCAAATATATAAGCAACAGCAACTAGAACATCATACAAATAACACGTACAAACAAGTAGCAAGTCATTAGAACTCTCTCATCTGGATTATTGCTCATTCTCCAAACTTTAGGGTTTCCAAAACTCGATATTGAATGCTTAAATCAAAATAGTAAAACTTATAAGTATTCTAAAAAGTCAGACTCCTTAGTTAACTAAAAATCTACTGTAGTTTATCTAGTTCCCCAATATACCTCAAGTTTTATATTTATAGGGTTTATCATACTTAATGGGGTTAATAGTAACTATTTTCTTATATTTGTATATGTATTTTGTAACTTTTTTATTCTAATTCCGATACTTGCGAACTTATAGTCATTTTTATTGTTTTCGGATGTACGTTTACACGATAATGTCCATTTTGGACATTGTGACTCGTAATTTACATTGTAATATAAAAATATCACTAAAATTATTATTTAATTTTAAAAATTATAAAATATCAATTTTTTCTTTTTCTTAACATGTTTATGATTTAATAATTATTGAAATCATATATTCGATATTTTTATTATTTTGAGTATATTTTCCTTTTTTTTTTAGATTTTTAACTTTATGATAATTATCATTGTTATTATGACCTTTATTATTTTTATTATTTCTCATTTTCTTATTATTTATTACTTCACGATTTATACATACCTGTATATCTATATATATTTTCAGTATACTACATATATTTAATATATGTTATACACTATATGTATTTATATACTTATTTTATGAAAATAAATGTACTCTTATGTACATATATATATATATATTCAAGTATTTGTATTTATACATAATAATATACTTATATAATTTCCGAGTACTTAGATATATAAATAATCTACAAATACTTATTCTTATATTATATACTCGGTATATACATATTTACATAGTAGTATTTGTTATAAACTATGTATACAATATATTATACATATATATATGTCATATATTATTATTCATAGAAACATACTACTATATTTACACTATACGATTACATATGTATATATACATAAAATAATTATACATGGATACATATATATATATATATATATAGCTTATGGTACTAATATGTATATATATACTATAGTTATTAAATGAAAATACTTAATACTAATTATAGGTATTCTACGAAAAAAATACATAATACATACTCTTTCCATATAATATACTTTTGTTCATACATGTATACATACATAGCCTAATACATGCATATATTATTCAATTTTATGTATTTATGCACATATACATGTATTAGTAGTGTTATATATTTATAAGAAAATACTATACAAATATTATATTTATACATGTATATACTACATATTTTATATCTATACTACTAAAATAATTACTTACCTATTTATTTAATTTTTCTTCTTCTTTTCTTCCTTCTTCTTCTTCTTCTTTTCTCCTTCTTTTTCTTCTTTCTTTCTCTCTTTTTCTCTCATGGTTTTGTTGTCCAGAATTTTGTGTTTGTGCAGGATTTTTTTTCTTTTTCTAGATTTATATTTTCTTTTCTTGCTCACATGAGTGACTAGCTTAAATTTTAAGCTAAGATCTTATCTAATTTTGTGAATTAATAAAGATAAGACAATTGAATTATAACTTAACACATGGCAAATGTAATTCTTCACGTGAGCTGCCCTTTTGATTCTATCTTGCTGATTTTTGTTTTGGTGTTGCAGGACGTGGAATTGTAGAAAGAAAGGAAAAGAAGAAAAGAGATAAATTGAAAAAAAATGAGAAGGAAAATAAAAATCAATGATCAATATATGTAATTTTTTGAATCATATAAATTATAACAATTTTCATCATAAATTAATTTTTAAATTTTTGTGAAATTTTATCAATTTAATTGGTACTTATTACAATTATAATTTTCACAAGTTATTATAGCGATTTCGTTATAATTTCACACGAATAAGCTATTTAGTCGAAAATTGCAATCGACAATAATTTTATTACTATTGAGTAATATTTAACTATTTTATAGGTTTATATTTATAATTTTAGGGTTTCCAACAGTCTCGAGCTCAATTTTGATTAATGGTGCGTAAGTTAGTTTTAGAGTTTTAGTATGCGATGTAAGGTTTTGATCAATTTCTAAGGTTTTTACTACTTATAATATATTGAGATTTATGATTTATTAAATTTATTTTATCTTGCTTAGCTTTAATGGCGTATCAAGTCATCTATAGTATTATGATTCCATTCTACTCTTAAATAGCTAAATTTGCGGGGTTTACATCATGCTCGAAAAAGTTTATCCCTTCACTCCAGCGAGATTTGAACCCATATCTCTTACCTAGAAGCCAAACATCCTATTAGTTAGAGAGCAAGATAATCTCAATAATAGTTTGGTATAACTAAATAAAAATTGGCTTTTATTTTATGTTATATGCATAGAATAAATTTTTCAAAAGCCGAATTTAGTTGATTTTAAGTTTGCGTCTTCAAAATCCAATTTAATGTGTGGTATTTCTAAGATTATTTTTTAAGAGGCCTTATTTTTAGAATTGTTTATAAAATGAAAAAATAACAATTTCCTTTTCCCTAATATGAAAGATAGTAAATGTAAATGATACATAGAGTATTTATGGTCTTTTAACCCCATAATTATTAAGGAAATAGAATGAACTCTAAATCTCATGAAATCAAGAATAAATATAATTATGATAAAGTATTTTAAATTAGCTCAAAAATTTTGACAACTTGTTATTTTATCAAATAAAATCATACCAGTCTTCATTAACATATTATGACAAAAGTAGATTGGAATCTAATTCTTAGAATTGACTCTCTATTAACTTGAAGTTAAAATTGAAAAATTAGAAACTGTTAGCTTCTAGCTATTGCTTCTTATCTCTATACTTCTTCTAGTTTCAACCTGATTCTACCTCTTCTTCTATTGATTCATATGCTCCATAAACCATAAACCATCGTGACCACATCAAGTGTGATTGTACTTAAGTATGATTTTCATACCAAAAATATTTATGATAAATGCATCCTAATTAGCTTATTTAATTGATTAGGTTGCTATATAAACTTAAACTTGTTAATTGAAAGCAACTTAAGGTCATAAAATTCAAGTTATGAATATTTGAAAAAGCACAAACTAGAATTTCTTTTAAATTTAATGTTAGAAAAATTATTTTTTGTTTCAAATTATTTGTGAAAAAAATTAATTTGCATTTTAAGTGGTTTAATTAGGCTCTTTTGGTTTGATATAGTTTATTTATTCCTTAAATCCAACCACAACTATTAAGTTTGGGAACTTCCTCCTAATAATTTCGAATAATTGATTTGATTAACTGATTGATTCAATTGGTTTGCATTTTACTCTATCCGATAATATTGCAATTGATGGAAAATTGTAGAAAGGGAGCTAATTGATGAAAATATTATGGTTAAATATTAAAATGAAGATAAAACTTGGTTCAAAAGGTAAAATTGGAAAAATACTTCTAAAAGCCTTTCCGATCATAATCACGGGTCATGGTGTGCTCTAGGGTCTATATGCCATTTACAAGAGTATTTATAGAATACCCACTACAATCTTGACTTGTGCAACAAGATGAGAACCATGCTGTTTTGACAAAGAGAACCCCTCCTTAACAATTTAGCCATCTTATGTTGGCCCATAAAAATATTGTTAAATAACACATTTGGTTGACTTATTTAGAATAGAACATAATAATGATTTTTTTTTTCTACAAATCTATTCTTGTATTTGATTAGGAAAATAACTATTTTATGGCCTTACTAATGCTGCAAAATGAAGTATTTCAATTTGTTTACGGTACAAGGGAAATGTTAATTTTTGTTTTTCTAAAATATTTTCATATTTATTAATAAGACTTTAGAGGAACTCTAAATAATGGTTATAACTCTTTATTGTATTCCATAAGGTCAGCAATTCTATTACTGGCTTCTTAGCGTGATTTGAACATGCCAAAAAAAAGTACAATGACTACAATAACTTCTTTACTTCCTTCACTTCCCATCTAATTCTTTTTATTTCCATCCTTAAAATTGTGATAACAGGACTCTTTTCCCTTTCGTTTCCGCTGTAAAGTTTGACTGACATTTACCGCCATCAAAGAGCTTGGTTAACGGCAATAACTACTGAATGTCATCAATCAGGATCCCGTAAAACCAGAAATCAGAAACCAAGTTGGACCCACATGTTTAGTTTTAATCTCAACAATTCGATCCGCTCACTTTTTATCTCTTTATAAACTCTTCCCTCCTTCCCACTTTTCTTCCCCACAACTCCCACACCCACAACCTAGACACCCCCGCCTTAATGACTTCATTTTTGTAACGGATTTAACTAGCATAGGACATTGCAGCACCAATAACCCAATGGCAATGGCCACTCCTTTTCTCTCTTTCCTCTTCATCATCTATTTCCCACTATTTCCTACTATCATTTCGTCCTCCCCTGTCCAGGACCCTGAATTAGTAGTACAAGAAGTACACAAGTGAGTGGCTCCACCTGTACTTATAGTTACATTAATTGATACAAAAATTTATTATGTTGGTGCATTTCTTGTTGTAACATGTTATAAGCTTTCTTTTACTACTTACTAGGTAAATAATAGCCATAGTAATGTAAATATTGCCAAATGTGATACATATGGTGTGTTCTTCCAGGAAAATCAATGCCTCTAGGAGAAACTTAGGTTACTTGTCATGTGGTACCGGCAACCCAATTGACGATTGCTGGCGTTGCGACCCCAACTGGGAGAAAAACCGCCAACGGCTAGCCGACTGCGCAATTGGGTTCGGAAAAAGTGCAATTGGAGGAAGAGATGGTAGGATTTATGTGGTTACAGACCCCAGTGACGATGACCCTGTTAACCCTAAGCCAGGGACTCTCCGGTATGGTGTCATCCAAGATGAGCCACTGTGGATCATCTTCGCACGTGACATGACAATTCAGTTGAAGGAAGAATTGATCATGAATTCATTCAAGACCCTCGATGGTAGGGGAGCCAGTGTGCACATAGCTGGAGGTCCATGCATTACCATACAATTTGTGACTAATATCATCATTCATGGACTGCACTTACATGATTGTAAGCAAGGAGGGAATGCTAATGTGAGGGATTCACCACATCATTATGGATGGAGGACCATATCTGATGGTGATGGTGTGTCGATTTTTGGTGGAAGTCATATATGGGTGGATCATTGCTCTTTGGCTAATTGCCATGATGGACTCATTGATGCCATTCATGGATCCACTGCCATTACCATTTCAAATAATTACATGACCCATCATGACAAGGTCATGCTATTGGGGCATAGCGATACCTACACACAGGACAAGAACATGCAAGTTACTATAGCATTTAATCACTTTGGAGAAGGGCTTGTCCAAAGAATGCCAAGGTAATTAGTCTGATTATGTATCATTAACAATTTTAGTAAATTTATATTTTTCTTAATACATATATTATGTACAATCTAAGTAATTTTATATATAGTAATATTAACATATCGCATAAATAGATTGTTGGTGTATAAATATTAAAAAATTCCTAACATATAAAAATATGAATGGTAATTTTTTTTAAATTATATATTATTATTAGTACTGATGTGTTATCTTATTCATCTATTTGAACCTGAGTCCTTTTCTTATGTTGCGGCAATAGTTAATTTTTTTTCCCCCATTGTTTACTGTGCAGGTGTAGACTTGGGTATTTTCATGTGGTCAATAATGACTATACCCATTGGGAAATGTACGCCATTGGAGGAAGTGCTAGCCCTACTATCAACAGCCAAGGAAATAAATTTGCTGCGCCTGATGACAGATTCAGCAAGGAGGTGAGCGAATTCCCATGTGTAATTATTTAAACGGGTTAATTAGCAAATGCGTTTAATAGACTCATTAATGAGGTTAAAAAAATTGGTCTTTTCGCAATTACTTACACACTAAACAAAAAAGCAAATATATAAAAATATATGAAATTTTCTTTTTTGATCTTTAGAAATATATAATCATAGTATCTTTCATACTGAAAAGAATTTTGTTAAAAGTATTCGAAAGGATTGGTTAAGGTAAAAGGTTGGATGGTCCCAGCAACTGCATCCATTAGTATTATGACACACGAAAAATGGCTTACATGTTGTCCAATGTGCAAACATGTGATATGCTTTCTATTTTAGATAGAGAATGAAAATGAAAGTGTTAAAATTGAATATTTTTGTAACATTCCGTATAGGTAAGAGACTGATATAATTTTTGTTCACATTTTCAAGTCCAAATCCGGTCTCATAATGGGGAAAAAAAGGGGGATCCACTTCTAAAATAATTTTACGGCAATTATTTCTAAAAAATAAAAAGGTATTTTGGAATTGTTAAGATTTTTTTCCCTTATATCCTATCACAGGCTTTTTAGTTGAAGTCCAGATTCATTGGCCGGTCCCACTAAAATTGGAAACTAGCTGTGACATTTTTAAGTGTGCACAACTTTGCGTCCATATGCTCTCATTTACAAAATTATCAAGATAATGCCAACAAAGTGGACGTCAGATCTTAATATAAGAGATGAATAATGCAGGTCACTAAACATGAGGATGCCCCGGAAAGTGAATGGAAGAACTGGAATTGGAGATCTGAAGGAGACCTAATGGTGAATGGTGCATTTTTCACAGCATCTGGTGCTGGAGCTTCTTCGAGCTACGCAAAAGCTTCCAGCTTAAGTGCTAGACCATCTTCTTTGGTAAGCTCACTCACAGTAAATGCTGGCGCACTCAGTTGCAAGAAAGGTTCTCGTTGTTAGTCCGACAAAGAAAAATACTCGTATGGACCAGGTCTTTAAAAGATGAACCCTCAAGGTATTTTGAATTTACAAGGACGGCAGAAGTGGTTTAGGGAAAGGGAAAAAAAAACAAAAGGAAAGGGAAAAGAGGATCGGCCTCCAGATCGGCAAGAAGAATTCAAATTGCCCTTTTAAATTTTTTTTTTTTTTTCATGTTTCGTTGTGCTTCTTTAGAATTTTTATTTGACAAAAATGATGAATACAACCTCGGCATTGTTTCTCTCGGAAACCATTAGGGGATTCTTTTGAGAATCTTTAGGTGCTCGGGAGAACACAAGCGCAGAAGTGTTGAGACTTTTTACTAATTAAACTAGATTATCTTCCTAATCCCTCATGATTATTATTAATTAAAGCTCTCTTCCTCTCTCTCTCTCTCTCAAACACATGCACATTGAGCATGCGCATGGTACATGCACATAAAGAAAAAATGAAGAATACTAAAAGACAACAGAGAAACGGAAAGCACACGGGGGAATAGTTTCAAATACGACCAACTCGAAATCGTAATAAAAAATAAAGTGATGATGAGGAAAGTTCAACAACCACCTTAACTGTTACCAAAATTAATTATTAACCGACAACTTCATATTCTATAACATATATATGGTACGTATCATTTCCCTTTTCTACATTATAATATCAATATCTCCATAAAGAGAACTTTATATACATACCATACCATCAGCAATAATTTAAATATTCTTTCCTCGAAAAGTACTCGTATGTACTTACAAGTTTTCGCTGTCTCTACACTTTTTTGAGAATTTCACTTAATTAAGAGGTAATATATACGTGCGCTGGTACTCTAATTAATACAAAAGTATTGTAAAGTTAAGCGGAGAACGTGCATTAGCTAAGCTATCCTTCTATTTTTTCTTTATAAAAATTCAAGTAATGAACATAAAGTGATAACGAGAATTTACTTAATTGTACATTAATAATCCTAATTTGCCCCTTCTTTTTTCGTAACTTATTGCAAACTATCTTTTACAGTCCTAAAACTTGAATTATCAAAAGTAATTTAGTTGAATTTGCAAGAATTGTTGTGTAAATCTTGTTTTTCTAATTCTAAATCAACCACTACATACTACATTTTATAATTAGTAAGAGAAATAGAATCCGAATCAAAGAGTAGTGTTAATATCACTTGTCAGTAACTGACTTGGTAACTGTTGTTCATTATTCCACGGCGTATAGAATCTCAGCCTAATGCAGTGTGAACATTTCGTTGTCAGCAGGTCCCATTTGTGGACTTTTTTTGGAAAAGTGTTACTCCGATTCCCAGATTTCGTTATTTTGCACATCGCCAAACAGCCAAGTGGCCAATTGCCCATGTGAATTCCCGTACGTGATTACGGGAAATGGCCATGGACTCGTAACCCACGTTGAGAGGGCATGGCACAAAAGAAGTAAATTGCCTCACCGATCGAGGTCCTAAATGGACGGGATTCCCAGTGATTTCGTTAGTTAACAGAAGAAACAGACATTTCGCATGCGGACAAAGGGATGAAAAGAAAAGGAGGAAGAAAGTGCACATGGCTCACCTTTCCTATGAAGGTGTCCGTTTTCCTCCTCAAGAAATGTGACTGTTGTTGCAGATTTTTCACTGGCTCGAAAAGGACGCCGAAAAAAAGTCAAACTTTGAATAACATAGTTCAACGTGTCAGTAATACGATCAACCTGTAATCAATAGGGTTATATAACCTAGAAAAATTATGAACCCGCTCGTGAAGGCCGGTGAACAATAAATCGCCGAAATTAAGTAAAACTTATTAGTCCAATTATTTCGACTATTTGCTACGTCGTATCCAGTTCAATATTCGTTCATATCTCTTTTTTTTTTCATTTTTTTTAATTTAAAAATTTATAAAATTATTTCTTTTCATTGTTGGAACCTAAAGATTCCAACCGTTATTAACTACACAACTCCCATTCGTATCGTGAAGTATCTTGCTCGTTTCATCTCAAAGAAAGTGAAAACTTGGAAGAAAACGAGAATAGCAAATGTTGGCAATGACATTAAATAGTGAAGAGCATATTGGATTTGTGTGAAATTCGATTCATTACTTGGTAAAGTAGGATGGAATGCTATGGCCATTATAATAGTAAAGAACATTTATCTTTTATTGAGATGGATCAAATTCAACTATTTCTCCTCTTAAGATTGTAATATAATAGCAGTTGGGAAAAAAAAAAAAGGTAAGATTAAATCAAAAAGTAAAAAAGGGAGAATGCAAGAAACTTAGAGCTAGTAATAAGATGGATCATTTAATTATTAATAGGCTAAACATGAAGGTCGATATTTAATAAAATCCCTATATGTACAAAGGCTAATTACAAGTGTATAATGTTTCCAATGGGCTTAGACTTGAAAGCCCTTTGATTCAATGGATAATGGGATGCTATGAGTTTACACACTTGTGCCTATATCAAAAATCTTTACTCAAGACCAATTTAGGTGTTTAAAAGTCCATAAATTTTCTTCGTAATAATACCTTTATCAATTATTAGTATGACATAATCTTCTTTTATCCTTCCAATTTAATTGGATGGCAATATCTTATTAAACATAAACTATTCTACAACAAACGGTGTTTAAAAATCTCATTGTTCACTCCTCTCATTCACTATGGCAACATTATCTTTTACTTTTTCTAATCAACAATCTCAAGCAAAATGGCCTTTCCTACCACATTTGTAACATTAGTCATCCTAACGATAATATCTCTTTTTTTCTTTATCATTTTTGTGTTGAGATTGTCTAGCTCCTTATTATTGTAGACTTCTTTAATGTTGACCTCTCTTGACAATCTTCTTCTCCTTGACTTGACCTTTCACCTTCTTTGCTAGACTTTACAGCTGTCATGAATTCTCTACCTACTCTCTTATTGGCAAAGAAGATTTTATCCTCCTCATTTGTTGAAACTTTAGACATATGCTTATCTAAGGCTTCTTGGTTAGTCAATATACTTTCCAACTCTATTAAATTGGTTCATTGGCCCCATCCTTAAGTGGTTGCAATTATCCTATGGTCTTTGGGATTTAATCCATGAATAAAAATCCTTCTTTTCCTTGCTTATTTCACTCTTTAGGTCTAATATCCCATTATAAATAATGGTTCAAAATATGATTTGAGTGATGTTGAGTAAAAATTTAAAAATTTGAACTTTACATTTCATAGATAATTAATCAAATAATTTTAAGGAGGAATCAAGTTCATTAGAAACATATATATAATAATATTAAAATAAAACATTTTGAAGCTTTGACACAAATAATAACAAATAAAAAAATAAAGAAATATATTTTTTATAAGTTTTAGTGTTCAAACATGATATATAGTCTAGTGTAAAAGTTAGAACTTAAAAATATTGCGTTTTCAATATTAAATAGTTAACTAAGTAGCTTTTAATATTAATATCTCCAAATATGAAGTAATTGCATGAAATTATTAACTTCAGTACATTTTCATGTTATATAATAAATTTTAAGCTTATTTATAATTTTTTGTTGAAATGCAATGCAAAAATAATTTTATTACGCGTATGATTTATACGCGTATATAAAGTCAAACTAATAAATATCTTGAAATTTGGTCGCTTGCAATTGAAATGTAACACCTAAGAGTCGTGTTGAGTTAGTTATTTATTTATGCATTTCTAAATTTTATTGGTTCACTTGTCTTTTTGTTATTAGTTTAGTTGTTGTAATTAGTTAAACAGTTGTATAAATAGTTAAACTAATACTCTATAGTTTAGTTTTTCATTTTTACAATCTGATAATACAATAGCATTGCTCTCTTACGTCTTCCTCATGAAAGCAGAAGTTCCTTCGCATTACTGATATTCAAGTTTCCTCACATGGTATCAAAGCACACCAACTTCTCTCTATACTTCATCAATTTTTTGTGATTGGTCATTCATTATTTTCTTTTGCACCTTCATATTCCCTATGCAATTTGTATGATCAAAGATGAGTAGTTCAGTAGATAGTTTTGTTATACATCAAGGTGATACGATTGCAATGAATCCGTTGTATATTTCATCATCTGATAATCCATCTATGATAATCAAAAATTTGATTTTTACTAGTATGAACTATCTCGCATGGAGTTATGCAGTTAGTATAGGTTTGGGGAATAAGTTTAAGCTAGGTTTTATTGATAGAATAGTTGTTAAGCCAAATGATAGTTCACTAGATTTGATTCGTTGGATACGAAATGATTATATGGTTCATTATTGGTTACTAAATTCTATAAGTCTAGAAATTTCACAAAATTTTTTATATGCGAATTCTGCTTTCGATCTATGGAACAAAGTAGGAGAACAATACGGTCAATGTAATGGTCCATTAATTTTCCAATTACAATATGAAATTATGAATCTTAGACAAGGAAATGTTACTGTCGGCATAGATTACAACAAACTTAAGAGAATTTAGGATGAAATTTAAGCCTTGAATAGTTATCCTTCATGTGAATGTGGTAACATTATATTGTACGTATGCTATGCTCGAGCGGATTGCTAATTTTGAAGCTCAAGGAAGGTTAATACAATTCATAATGGGTTTAAATGAGGGATTTGAAGTTATAGGTAATCAAATCTTATCTATGGAATCCTTGCCTACTGTTGATCGAGCTTTTTATCTTGTCCAATAAGTCAAAAAGCAAAAATAGATCACTAGATCTTTGGTTAATGATCTTGAAAGTTCTTCATATACTGTCAATAGGAATACAGTGTTTATTGATAAGAGGAAGGGCAAAATTCTTGGTGGAGGCAAGCTATTTTGTAGATATTATAAGGCTAACGGACACACTAAGGAATATTGTTTTGAACTAATTGGATATCTAGAATGGTACAAAGGAAAGATGATTACTAAGTCACAATCACGAATGGTTGTTGCAATAGAATCAAACGGAACACATCATGGTTTAACAGATTTGCCTTATGATTGTCCTTCTGATGTTACAGGTAGACAGAATATGTGTAATGCGACATTGAATCCAGCTAAGATTGAGAATATTTCTCAAGAAGTATTGAAGATGATGAAAGGAAAGCAATTTTCTGACAGCATAAGTTTAGTCATGAATGCGGCTACAACTGTTGAATTTGTAGGTACATCTAATTATTTTCAAACTTTTAGCCTTATGAATAATAGTATTTGTTCTTGGATTGTTAAAAGTGGTGCTACTGATCACATTACTCCATATTCTAACTTTCTTTCTAATACTCAACAACTCTCTAAACCAATTGTTATTCATTTACCTGATGGAACCTCTAAATTTGTACACCTTATTGGATCTGTTCACTTCACACATAGTTTTGTTCTCCATAAAGTGCTCCATATACCAAATTTTACACATATTTTATTTATTTACAAAGCCATTGTTGATAACCCACTTATAGTCACCATTAACCTAATCTCCTTACACTTTCAAGACTAGAAAACTGAGGAGACTATAGCTACTGCACAAGCTCATCATGCGCTATTTATTTTATAGACATCAACGGATTCTTTATGTGCTCTAGCACATCCTATTTCTTTTCCTACTACTTTGACTTTGTCATGTAATAAACCAAAGGATTTATACTTGTTGTATGCTTGTTTAGGCCATTGTTCAGTCAGCTAATTCTTACATACTCATGATTGTCGTCTAGCAGATATTTCTCACTTCTCATGTGAGACTTGCCATAAATCTAAGTTTCATAGACTTATTTTTAATCATTCATTCAATCATTCTACTACTCCTTTTCATCTAATACACATTAATGTTTGGGGACCTTATAAGACCCTTACCTTTTCTGGTGCTTCATACTTTCTTAGCATTTTAGATGATTACACTCGTAGTATGTGGACATATTTGCTGCATAATAAATCTCAAGCTCCACACATCTTTTCCAAATTTCTTTCATATGTGTCAAATCACTTTTCTGTTGTTCCAAAGTTCATACGATCAAACAATGGTACAAAATTTTCATCCTATCAGTGTCAAGCATTATTCGATAGTTTAGGGATTGTGCATCAATGAACTACCATATATACCCTGCAACAAAATGGTCGTGTAGAACATAAACATAAGCACAATCTAGATACTGCCCAAGCATTGTTGATTTATGCTAATTTGCTTAAATTTTTTTAGGGAGAGTGTATTTTAATTGCCACCTATCTCATAAATAGAATGCTCATGGAACTTCTTGGATGGAAATCACCATATGAATTGCTGTTTGGAACAAAGCCTGGTTATAACCATCTTCGTATTATGGGATGCTTGTGTTTTGTTGCTTCACATCCTTCGACTAGAGATAAATTTGATTCTCGTATTGTTAAGTGTGTCTTCTTAGGATATGTAAGTGGTCACAAAGCATATAAAGTTTATGATATTGGTGCTCAAAAACTTCTAATCAGCGTGGATGTCATTTTCCTCAAAGATACCTTTCACTATAAGGGGCCTTCTTCTATTCATCCTGATGCATAATCTCTATGACTGTTTCCTCATGTTTCTCTTGACTATCCACATACTTCTTCTACCTCACGCCCATATGATTCTATTCATGCTCCAATTGATGATTCCTCTAGATATAGCCATGATAATAGTCTTTGTAGTTCTTCTACACCTGAAATTTTTACTTTAATACTTTCACCCAAGCTTCACCAATCCACTCGACCATGTAAGTCTCCTTAATGGTTATAGGACTATCTTTACAATATTACTTCTGACCCCTATAGTCCTCCTACTCTGCCTAACCACAACTATTCTTATCCAATTTTCACTGCTCATACATTTGCCCATTATCCCCCTGATTTTATTCAATTAGTAGCATTAATGTTAGCTGTCAAAGAACCTACTTCTTATTCACAAGCTGCTAAAAGTGAAGAATGGACACTTGCAATGAATAAAGAGTTAGAAGCCTTGGAGTTAAATAATACTTAGGAGCTTAGTTCTTTACCTCCTCATAAAAAGCTTATAGGATCAAAATAGGTTTACAAAATCAAATATAAACCTGATGGTAGTGTTGAATGGTTAAAAGCTCGTTTAGTAGCCAAGGGATATAATCAAGTTGAAGGGATTGATTATCATAATATATTTTCTCCAATTGCTAAATTAGGTACTATTCGTATATTACTTGCTATTACTTCTGCTAAAGGTTGGCCACTTTTCCAACTTAATATCAATAATGCTTTTCTTCATGGTTTTTTACATGAAGATATATACATGTTACCACCTCAAGGCTATATTAAGACACAACCTAAACAAGTTTGCAAACTTAAAAGATCATTATACAAACTTATACAAGCTGTTCGCCAGTAGAATGTTGAGATGTCATAATTTCTCATTTCCAAAGGATTCTTTCAATCCAAAAATGACTACTCTCTTTTTATTAAACGCACTACTCACGAATTTACTATTTTGCTACTTTATGTTGATGATCTTCTCCTCATTGGTACCAATGTCATTGCTATTTTTGCAGTTAAGGCCGATCTACATAATGCTTTCACGATCAAAGATTTGGGGGATGCTCAATTCTTTTTAGGTCTTAAGCTTTGTTGTACTTCTCATGGCATTTTAAACAACCAACACAAATTCATTTTTTATATTCTTTCGGATGAAGGGATGATAGGTTGTAAACCTGCTGATACTCCATTGCCTTCTAGTTTATGTTTAACTAAAGATACTAGTGATTTGCTTGATCAACCTCTTTCGTACCAATGCCTTATTAGGAGACTTTTGTACTTAACTATTACCAGACCTAACTTAGCTTATGCAGTTCATTATCTCAGTCAATTTCTTGGGCATCTTCATATTACTCACTTCCAAGCTGCTCAACATGTCTTACGTTACTTGAAGAATACTGCATCTCTTGGCCTGTTTTATCCCTCTTTTAGTTCTTTTGAATTAACTACTTTTAGTGATGCTGATTAAGGATCCTCTTTTGTTGATCGCAAGTCCTTTTATAGTTATTGTGTGTTCCTTGGTGATTCATTGATTTCTTGGAAGTGTAAGAAACATGCTACTGTTAGTACTTCTACAACTGAGGTCAAATATAGAAGTATGGCTACTTCTACTAAAGAGCTTCTTTGGGTTTCTTATACCTTACAAGAACTAGGCATTCATTTTCCTTTTCCTATTCCTCTCTTTTGTGATAATAAGTCAACCATTCAAATTGCTGCTAACCTATATTTTCATAATCGTACTAAGCATATCGAGGTCGATGTCCATTTTATCCGTAACCATCTTGCTAAGGGATTTTTGAAGACTTGTTATAGTCCTTCTCATTTGCAAGTTGTTAATCTTCTGACAAAACATATTTCTTCTTCTAAGTTACTAGAATTTGTTAGCAAGTTGGGCCTTTGCTTAGCTCCACCTTGAGGGGGTGGGGGGGAAGGAGGGATGTTGAGTTAGTTATTTATTTATACGTATATGTATTATATTGGTCCACTTGTCTTTTTATTATTAGTTTAGTTGTAGTAATTAGTTAGAAAGCTATATAAATAGTTGAATCGATACTCTGTAGTTTAGTTTTTCATTTTTACGATATGATAATACAATAGCATTGCTCTCTTACATCTTCCTCATGAAAGTAGAAGTTCCTTCACATTATTGGTATTCTAGTTCCCTCACAAGTAGCCTCAAAACATTGATGCAGAAAAAAAGTGTATATCTCTACCTCATCAAGGTATAATAGCCACCAAATTCATAAAATTTTTGGGTAAATGTAGACCCTCGACTAACCTATGAACACTTAGAAATTTTTTTAAGTGTTAGAAATACCTCCTCAACTTGAGCACTTTGAGCTTCGATTTCTCCAATTAATAGTCACCACCTAGAGAGCTACTGCCACTACTTAGAGAGCTACCACCATTGCTCCTCTCTAAACATGGAAGACTTATGATAATGTCTTTTGGAAGCACTTAAAAACATTTGTATAATAAGAAATTCAAAGTAGAAATTGAAGATTTCCTATCTTATGTGACAACTCTTACACTTAGTATGAAAATTTGTAGTTTTAGCCTCTCTACTTTGAGCTTTGATTTCCCACTCCTTCAATCACCAATTGGTAAGCCATCACCACTACAATATTGGAGATATAGAAAACTAAAAGCGAAGCCCATTAACACAATCTAACCTTAACCATGTAGTAAGAAGTCAATCCCAAATCTTCAGCTCTTCTTATTTAAAAAATTTGCATTATTATACTTATAAATATGCATGAATAACTTCATAAAGTTTCGATTTTTATGGATTAATCTTCATATGAGTCACATGGGACAAAACTTAATATATATTAGAAGGTGTGTGAAGCAATTTTATTGAAAGAAAATGCTTAGAAATGTTTGAACATTTAACTTTAAGTCAAATATATGATGCTGCAATTTTGCAACTACAAAGCCTCTTTAAGACATGATTTGATTATGGTTTGGACTCCTTTTTGTAAGGGTTTTCACATGAGTGGAAAGGTGTTATAAACTAGTTTCTTGGAATAATATCTTCTTTTGATTTGGAGGTGATTCGAGTAAGGAAAATGAAGATAAAAGATGAGCAAAAATTAATTGTTGGCACTGGAAAAATTTGTGATAGCCCTATGAGGGTCATTTTGATCCATGTTATGACTGTATTAAGGCAATTTTCTTGAGAAATCCTCATATAATCTTAATATATACTTGAAATAGATTCAAAACATGGTGAATATATGAAAGTTTGAAGTGAAATTGAAGGAGAAAAATCGTATTAAACTTGGTGGCTCTCCTTTGCACAGCTACAATTTGTAAAAGCAAACTCCACTCTAAATTACAAATCCCATGCAGAAAATATAAGAAGGGAAAGACCTCTATTTATTAAAAGCTGGTATATCTTGGTTTGAGAAAAGTACACCCAAAAGGCTCATCTTGTGGGTATGTGCATTGCCACTTATATATTTGGTCTATGTGTTATGTCCTATTGTAGGTTCGGTCTGGTTCCTTTAGGTTAGTTCAATTCTTTGTAGCTATGGCTTAAGATAAATTTCTTTTAATTATCCCTTTTTTTTTAGCTAATAAAGAAACTAAAAATACTTAAGTGCATATATTCAAATAAGATATATTTTAGGAAAAGGTGTATAACTAATATTTTGAAAAATACCTTTTATTATGATGGTATGTAAACAAGTATATGTTCAAAATATTATATATATATATATGTATGTATGTATGTATGTATGTATGTATTCTTTTTCTCCATTAATATATATGTATAAAGATGAGACAATATTATTTAAAAGAAATAAATTTTCGATAAACTTTAATAGTTGAGATTACTTACCATTTTATGGAGATCACTCCCTAGAAAATGTCTCAAAATAACTTTTAGAAATGAGCTCTTAGCTAAGGCTCATTACTTGTGAAAATTTTGTATTAAACGTAATGATGATGAAAAATTCACATATATAAACCTATAACATAGGATGACAATATTAACAGAATTGATAATAAGATGAGGAGGATTAAATAGAATTTAGTTAAACGATTTATTTCAAAAATCCTACTCCATTACTTAAAATATATTCATATATTTATATATCTAGGTGACATCGCATATATGATGGACTATCTTAAGGATGATAATAGAGAATAACATACTATGAGCACCCCTTTCTTATTTGTCATAATTCGAAGTGGTTGTAAAATTAAACGGCCACCCATTCTTTAAATAAGATATTTTGATTTCACCAAAGTGAATCGTATGACTTAATAAATTTATAAATGTTCGTTATGATGACTAATTATAGTGAGGTTTGTTAGTAAGAGTACATGATGGATATGGTTTAGATATAATGACTTATGCTTAGAATTATCTATCGTATCATGAGTGGTATTATATGATTTATGAATGGAAGTGAAGTTATCGTAAATTAATAATTAGTGTTTCGATTGGCACATTCTTTAAATTATGACATTACTTATGGATAGTTATTGCTTGGTTATTATTGAAATTAACTCGCGCATGCCTAAAAATAGTTGTTCGGTTATCATTAAATAATTTACACCAAGTACATTCATGGAATCGCATGGAAACGGTCTAAGAGCCATATTTTATAAAGCTTAGTTTTAATTTAAGAATATTGTCATGACCCTAAAGGGAGCCTAGTAGGATTGCCTAAAATTTTCATATCATGTGTGCACCCATGATTAGAAAATCATCTTGCAAGTCAGAGATTGCAAGATTCTAAATAATTAGTCACCAAAGTTTTTATTTATTTATTTAATTAACTTACGATCACACATATGTAACTATGGATATCCGATAAGCCACAGTTCAACAGAACTGTAGAGAATCGGTATCCCTTACCAAATAATAAGATTAGGTAGTAAAGTTCTAAAACTCAAACTTACTAAAGTCACGAAATTTAAATGTAATATTAATAAATATATACAAATGAACTATATAGTCTGTCCTTAGAGTCTAACTTCTATACATCTCGACGTTGGCACTCAACTCTCAGATCTTAACCTATGTCCAATCATCTAGCAACTTGCAAAAGAAAACTATTGAGGGGTAAGCTACAAGAGCTTCGTGAGTTAACTCTCGTACTATACCAGCAAACAAGTTATCAAACAGTTTATTACCAAACATATGAATGCATGAACAAGCAGTATGCCAAACAGTATATATACAGTTGACTGGTACTGCATATAACAACGGAATTCAACACCTTCCGAAAGAAGGGTTAGAGATACATCGGCACCAATCACAACCGGGCTCTAGCACTTGGGTTTTTACCCTCATATCATTATATAGGAATTCCCTGTTTTATAGAATAGGTTTCTACTTCCATTAGTCAATAGTATACAAATAACCAGGTTTAGCGGTGAATGGGCTCACGCAGTCCACGATCACACTCTACAGCGGTGATCTTTAGACGCGACCCCCAACCACCTACGGTTAGCGTTTCCAGTGCCAATAAAACTCGCGAGCCAAAGGTAGGGTCTTGTTGTACCAATGCTTCTACACTGTACTAATCAAATCATATGGGAATCCATCCCTCCAAGGCCCCTCATTACCAATTGCGTGAGGTGACGATCGAAACATTATATGCAATGTTCATGTTATATGCATGAACCGTTTAATTTTTAGTTGAGTTGAATATGATTAAGTCAATTTATAAGATGATCAAACAATATCAACAAATCATTCAAATAATGCAACAATCAATTATATAATCACCTTTAACAGTATTTTGCACAGTAATCAATCAATATCAGTCGCATGCATAACCCGAAACCTCATGCATCAAGTTATTAATATTTAATTCATGTGCACTAACTACAAGTACAAAATAAGTATAGAGTTATCGGGAGTACTCATTTGGTCATAAATGATGTCAGGGATTGTAATAGTCCAAAGGAAAATCGGTCTCGATCTCAAGATTACCTAATATTAGGAAAATATGGAAAGTAATGAGTTTGGGAATAACTAAACTAGTATACTAAATCATACTATTTAATTAAATCGGTTATTGACTTACACGAAATCATCAATTCGAGCTTTTTATCGAATCGCGTATAATTTTTTCGTTTTAACTCAGATTGTCATGAACTTATAATCCATTTTGATCGTTTTCGAGCATATTTTCTGGTAGCGAGATCCGTTTTGAACGTTGTGACTCGCAGTGTAAATTGTGACATAAAAATATCACAAAATTTATTATTTTAGTTTAAAAATTATAAAATACTAATTTTAGCTTTTTCTTAATATATTTATGATTTAATAATTATTTAAATCATATAATTGGTATTTTTATTATTTTGAGCATATTTTCCTATTTTTGAGATTTTTACTTTATTATGATTATCATTATTATTATTGCCTTTATTATTTTTATTATTTCTCATTTTCCCATTATTTATATCTTTTATGTTTAATATATATATATATA
>JAMXBB010000004.1:114908868-115059466 GCA_024138015.1 Lumnitzera littorea | reverse complement strand
ACACACACATATATATATACTATAGTTATTTTGTAAAAATACTTAATACTAATTATATGTATTCTTAAAAAAAATTACATAATACATAAGCCTTCCATATAATATACCTATGTACATACATGTATACATACATAGCTTTATAGATACATATATAATTTAATTTAAGTATTTATGCATATATACATGTAATAGTTGTAAACCTTAGGAAATTGGTAGTTGAACCCTAATTCAAGTCCAAATGTCATAAACGGTACAATAAGTCGATAAGGCTAGTAATAATAAAAGATTATGAAGTTTAATAAATCAAATATAACACCGATAATAAAACCCTAGGAATTCATTAAAACCCTAAATCATCTACTAAAACATTAAAACTGATTTATACACCATTAATCAAAATTGATCCCCAATTTGTTCGAAACCCTAAAATTATAAATATAAACCTATAAAATAGTTAAATATTACTCAATAGTGATATAATTATAGTCTATTGCAATTTTCAACTAAATGGCCTATTCGCACGAAATTATAACGAAATCATTACAATAACTTATAAAAATTATGATTATAACAGGTACCAATTAAATTGATAAATTTTCACAAAAAAATTAAAAATTAATTTACGATGAGTATTGTTATAATTTATATGTTTCAAAAAATTACATATATTTATTATTAATTTTTATTTTCCTTCTCTTTCTTTTTCTCTTTTCCTCCTTTTCTTCTTTTCCTTACTTGCCATGTTGTGCAAAATGGAAAACAAAAAAATCAAAATAGTAACGCACGTGAGGAATTGAATTGCCATGTGTTGAGTGTAAAATAAAAGGAAAAAAAATTGAAGATAATTACCTTGTCTCATCCACATAAATGCAAAGATTAGGATAAGATTATTTTTTTTTTCCTTTCTTAAACTTGCTAATCATCGAATACAAAAGAAAGAAAAAAATCTAAAAAAAAACCCAAAATCCTAGAAGCAACAACGTGAGAAAAAGAAGGAAGAAAAAGAAGAAGAAAAGAGGAAGAAAAACAAAAATAATAGATAAGTAGAAGTATTTTAGTAGTATAGATGTATATTACATAATATATACATGTATAAATGTATTATTTGTATGGTATTTTTTAATATAACACTACTATTACATATATATATGTGCATAAATACATAAATTGAATTATATATGCATGTATTAGGCTATGTATGTATACATGTATGAACATAGGTATATTATACGGAAGAGTATGTATTATGTATTTTTTTTTAAGAATACATATAATTAGTATTAGGTATTTCATTAAATAACTATAGTATATATATATATTTGTACTTGTAAACTATATATATATGTATCCATGTATAATTATTTTCGTATATATATATATATATATATGTAATCGTATAGTATATATATAGTAGTATACTTTCATAAGTGGTAATATATGTAAATAGGATATATATATATATATATGTATAATATAGAGTACATATTGCGGTATATCGCATATATCATAAAAAAATATGCATAATATGTAGTATACATATTTTATAACAAATAATATGTAAATATATATATACCAAATATATAATACATGAGTAGGTATTTGTATATTATTTATATATATCTATATATTCGGAATTATATGAGTATATTTATATTTATAAATACAAATACATGAATATATGTATATGTACATAAGAATATGTTTGTTTTCATAAAATAAGTATATGCATACATATAGTGTATAACATATAGTATATATATGTAGAATACCAAAAATATATATGTAATATAATAATATCTATAAACTAAAATAAATTTATAATTATGTGTAGGTACATATATATATATATTACCATAATTAAGGATTTTTCAATAAAGATAAAATTATAAAATATATTATAAGTATATATATATGTATAAATCGTGAAATATATAAATAATAAGAAAATAAAAAATAATAAAAATAATAATAATAATAATCATAATAAAGCTAAGATCTCAAAAATAGGAAAAGTATGCTCAAAATAATAAAAATATCAAATATAGGTTTTAAATAATTATTAAATCATAAATATATTAAGAAAAAACAAAAATTAATATTTTATAATTTTTAAACTTAAATATTAAATTTTGTGATATTTTTATATCATAATTTAAACTACGAGTCACAACGTCCAAAACGAACCTTATTACGAGAAAATAAGCTCGAAAACGATCAAAATGGACTATAAGTTCATAACGATCTGAGTTAAAACAAAAAAGTTACACGCGATTTGATAAAAAGCTCGAATCGACAATTTCATGTAACTAGGTGAAATAGATCTTACAAATTATAATACTAGTTAGCTTTTAATTCCCAAACTTACAAATTTCCATTATTCTTAGGTGATTTCAATATAGACCCTAAGTTGCCACTAAACTACTACGATTCCTGAGTTAACCATAACTGAGTGAGTTTTTCCTAATGATTTCATACTTGTTTGTGTTTATAGTTAGTGAATATAAGTTATGATTTATAAATGAATACGTATGGGGTTGGGTTATGCTTGTGCATGATAATTGTTGTTGATGGTGAATTTACTTTAAATTTCAATAATATAATGATTGTTGCATAATAGATTTACTAGAATTGATTGTTTGTTACTTGGAATGATCACTAAATAAATAAGACTTAATTTTATTCGACTAGACAAAGTTAACTTAGATCATGCATAAATCATGCACTACATAACTAATTCCAACAGTCACATTACACGAAGATAGCGAGAGGCCATATGTGGGTTGATTATTGATTGTGAAAGATTTTGTATTGTGCACACGTGTGATATGACCTTACCTTGGCCCGCGGGATGACTAGGCATTGGAGGTGCCAACCGCCTGGTTAAGGGTCGAGTCTAGAGGCCTTCGTTTAGAGGTGAGCGAGGGCTGCGTGAACCTACTCACAATCATATGTAGAACTTATTTTGATAAAGCTGATAATGGATATACCATTACATTTTAAATATGAAATGTAGAGTTTCGTTATGACATAAGTTCTAATATGATACCTGGATTTGACTGTACCAATGAATCTCCAACCTTGACTTTGGAGGGCGTTAAATCTGAGTTGCATGCAGTACCTGGTTACCTGCATGTATTTGTTTGGTACAATGTTTGTTATGCATTTATTTGGTTGAACTTAACTATTGTATAACTTGATTGCTGTATGATTAAGAGAAATTATCTCACTAAGCTAATAGGCTTATACCTTTGTAGTCTTCTTTCATAGGCCGACCTTTTTGTGGAGTCGGGCTGTCACATGCCCGAGGTTAGTTTTCTACACGAGGTTAGTGTGAGAGCTGGATGAGGACGAAGAGTACTTCTGATAAATTATAGATGTGAATATGTAATTTTTATATTAGTCTAACTTAAGATATGTTTCAAACTCTATATTTGTAAACTTTTATATAAATAGACTATGTGTTATGTTTTTATAATATTGTTGTTTATCATTAAATGATATTGCTTAAGCTTGTGCACTCTTGATAGTTAGTAGTAGCAGTAATCTTGTATATCGTATAAAAGGGTCATTGATTGTAAGGGAATTCAATCTATAATCCTTTGTACAGTATACGATGACTGCTACGACTAGCCCCCTCGGGTTGTGATAATAGTAATATTATATTTATAAAAATACCATACAAATACTATATTTATACATCTATATACTATATAATATACATATATAATTGCAAAATAACTTACTTACCTATTTCATTTAATTTTTCTTCTTCTTTTTCTTCCTTCTTTTTCACGTTTTTGATTTCCAAGATTTCTTCTCTTCTTTTGTTTTCGGTTTTGCTTTTATTTTCTAGATTTTACTCTTCCTTTTAATTAACGTGTTTAGCAATTTAAGAGAAATAAAATAAAACAAAAATCTTATCTTAATACTTTCATTTATGAGGATGGGACAAAGTAATCTTATCTAAATTTTTCCTTCTTTTATATCTTAACACTTGGCTTAGCAATTGTGCACGTGGGCTACCATTTGATTTCCATTTCCAGAACGTGGCAACAATAGGAAAAGAAGAAAAGAGAAAAAGAGAAACAGAAAAAGGAAGAAAATAAAAATTAATAATAAATACATGTAATTTTTCTAAACATATAAATTATAACAATACTCATCATAAATTAATTTTTTAAATTTTTGTGAAAATTTATCAATTTAATTGGTACCCGTTACATTTATAATTTTTACAAGTTATTGTAGCGATTTCGTTAAAATTTCATATGAATAGGCAATTTAGTTGAAAATTGTAATCGACTATAATTATATCACTATTGAGTAATATTTAACTATTTTATAGACTTATATTTATAATTTTAGGGTTTTGAACAAATTCAGATTCAATTTTGATTTTAAGGTTTTAGTATGCAATTTAGGGTTTCTATCAATTCTTAAAGTTTTGTTATTAGTGTTATATTTGATTTATTAAATTCCATAATATTTTATTGTTACCGGCCTTATCGACTTATTGTACAGTTTAGGGCACTCTAACTCTAATTAAGGTTCGACTACTAATTTCCTAGGGTTTACAAATTCAAAGTTAATAAATAAAAATATTTAAGTTAAAATAATTAAATTTATAACAATTTAGGCTTATCTCGGAAAATGAAAATTTTAATGTTTAAAACTAACCTTACTACGCGAACATATACTCAAAAACGATAAAAACCAATTATAGGTTTATAAATAACAGAGTTAGAATAAAAAATATTATATACGATTTAGGATTTAGAGAAAACTAAGGAATATAAGTAAATTGATTATATTATTTAAATGATAAGATCTTACAAATAAATAACTAGGATAAAACTTTAATTAAATAAAGAAATAACTAAATACAATCATTTACAAGCAGACATATATAATTTCCTATAAAAAGAAACCGACAAATACATATCATAAAGCGCGAATTAGACATAATTATACGATACAAAGTTCTTCAAAAGATCAAAATATTATATATATATATATATATATATATACGCGTATTTAAAAAGTTAGAGCATTCTGAAGAAGATATGCTTTTTATATGGTACAAGGCAAGTGCACCTATCAGTTTTAATATAGCGGATGTGAGTCCGAATCGATCCTTTAGAGACTTTGAGTACTAATATTAACCTTAGCTCTATTATCTAACCAGAAAATTGTGATGGGTTGAATGAATTAAAAATACTAAAATTAACAAATTAACCTAATTATAAGACTTGATTAAGCAATTTAGAAAGCGATAAACTTAAGAACGACTCCAAGAAGGCAAATAACCTATTTAGGAATTATTTCTCCTAATGTTTAACATGTGACTGCTTAAAATGTATCCAATTCAATCTCTATTATTCTTGACCAGAGGGATTTACAATTAAAGTTAACACTTTTCTCAAGCACATTAACCTTAATCCTAAATTATTTACCGGAATCTCTTCACTTAATAATATAATTCAAAATTGCATTAATGTATAATGAATTCCCATACAAAAGAATAACTTTCCAAAAGAATCATATATCTTATCTCGAAGTACACATGTAATTCTCTCCAATTATGTCAAGATTTCATTACACATATGATTTCTCAATCATCATGCATAATATCATAGATTGATACCCTAGAAATATCAATTAACAATTAAAAAACATAATTGAATCAAGAAAGATAGAAACTTTATTGAAAATTATCAATAAATCTAATGGTCACATGAAACCCTAGGTTCCACAATCCTAAATACAAGAATTTTAAGCCATCATAATGAAACTAAAAATGAATTGCAACAAAATCAAAGAATAAAACATGAAAAACCCTTTTGTTAATGAAAAATCTCTTCAATCTTGAAGTTCGGTGTTGCTTTCGCCTTTTGCTCCTCCTTCTCTTCAAGTCTCTTCTCTTTTGAATGTCCAAAGTTATGTGTGAAACCCTAATAAGTCCTTTTATAATGTATTGTAAAATTTCTTTTTTCGTCACCAGACACAGCTTGAGACACAGTTGTGTCCTTAGGTTATATAACTTACTGACCTTAGCACAAAAAATCTTCCTAGATGGACATAGCTTGGGAACACAGTTATATCTCAGACTGTGTAACTTTTTGACCAAAATTTGTCACTTTCTCTTATTGTTTATATAACTTTAAAACTTCATAACTCACTCATTTGAACTCCAAATTGAGTGAAACTTGATTTTTTTTTCTTCGTTTTCAATCTAAGAACGCATTCAAACCTTGAAGTTAAAATTTTACTTAATTAAGTATAAAATTCTTTACAAACAAACCAAAAATGTAAGGAAAATATTATAAAATCACCATGTGAAATGTATTTAAAATAAGAGTTATCAATATACAATAACGATATATGTTAATATAAAACAACAATGATAATAACAACTAATAATAATAATAATAAGATGAAATCAAACACTTATAAGAAATAAATTGAATATATATATATATATATATATATATACACACACACACACACACATACATGTATAATATAAACTTAGAATGATATTATAGTATGATAGAGCTAAAATATTTAGTTATTTAAACATTCAATTTCAAGATGTTCTACCTAACGCTATTACTTTATCTGATATATATATATCGTTACACTAATATCTATTCCATTATATATAAATACTATAACTAAATCATGCTATAGCAAAATATCAACACTAAACTTACAAATAGTCGAATAATCTAAACTTATATAATCTGAAATAAACCATATGTTATTACCTGTAGGTTAAAGTAATGCAAACTCGTTAAGAACTAACTATGAAAATATAAAAATTTAAAGTAAAACTAAAAAGTTATATGAAACTCAAAATCTAAGTGGAAACAGAAATCATAAGATAGATAATGAGTTGGTTAGGATGTTTAGCACGATCCTAGATACTTATAAGGTTTATTTCATTTCTATTTATTAGAAAGGCAAGCTACCTATTAGTTGTTAAGAGTCATATTGGCTTTGGTCAAGTGAGTACTTCCAATAACTTTATACTTATTTTGTGCTTATAATTAGTGTACCTAGATTAAATATTAATAACTTGATACATGTGGGTTTGAGTTATGCATGTGCTTAATATTGATTGATTACTGTGCAAAATATTATTAAATGTGATAATTAAAGATTTGGTTGTATGATTGACTGTTACATAATTTGAATAGTTTGTTAATATTGGTTGATCACTTAATAAATTAACTTAATTATATTAGACTTAACTTAAATTAAATGGATCATGCATAAACATGAACATTACATATAATATTTCAACCGTCATCTCACGTGGTTGGTAATGAAGGGTCTTATAAGGATGAGATTCCTATGTGATTTGATTAGTACAATGTAAAAGCACTGGTACAATAAGACCTTACCATTGGCTCGCGAGTTTACTTAGGACTAGAGACGCTAACTGTGGGTGGCTGGAGGTTGAGTCTAGAGACCACCACTATAGAGCGTGAGAGTGGACTATGTGGGCTATATTACCGCTAGACTTAGGATTTTGTATACTATTGAATTTCTTTGAAATGAAAATGTATTTCATGAAATACGAAATTTAAATTTATGGTTAAAAACTCAAGTGATAGAACTCGGTTGTGATTGGTGTCGATAAATCTCTAACCTTTACTTTAGAGGGCATTAAATCTGATGTTGTATACAACACTAGTTAACTGCATACATTGTTTGACATTTTATTTATTCATGCATTCATGTGTTTGTTCATAAATTGTTTGATAACCTACTTACTGGTATAGTATGTAAGATAACTCACTAAGTTTATATAACTTACCCCACTATAAATTTCTTGTGCAGGTTAATAGGTAACCGGATATGGGTTAAGAGCTGAGTATTGAGAGCAAGTATTAAGATTTTTTTTAAGTTAAAATTAAAGATAGATTGTACAGTTTGTTTGAGACTTTAAATGTAAATAATACTATTATATTTAGATTTTGTAACTTCAGTAAGTGTAAATTTTAGGTCTTTACTACTTAATCTTATTGTTTGGTAGGAGATACCGATTCTCTACAGTTCTAAAGAATTGTGGAATATTGAATATCTATAGTTATTTATATTTTATAATGAGTTAATAAATTAAAATATGAAACCTCAGCAATTAAATATTTAAAGTATTATAATTTTTTATTTGCAAGACAGTTTTTATATCATGGGTACATATGTGATATGAAAATTTTAGATAATCTTACTAGATCCCCTATAGGGTCTTGACAGTCATAATGGAGGAGAAGGATAATGTTGGATTGTGAGTATGAAGTTTTTGTTTTAGAACCCTAAGTAAGTAAGTCGAAATTTCTTGAGGAAAAAGAGAGAATTTTAATGAAATTCCTAATTTGAATTGATGTTTTGTTTGAAGGAAATTTTGAATCAAGTAAGGTATATGTAATTTTGATTATGTAAAAATTTGTGTCAATCTACACAATAGTTGAGAAGACACCTTTGAGTGTCTTTTATTTGTCAAAATATGAGTTAGGAGTTATAGATCTTAAGTTTTTAGGGTATTGGATCACATATTGAAGTTTTCAGGAGCAAAGAAAATGTTTGGCATGAAACTTAGGAGGAATGGATGAACAAGGGCAAGAACATGGTTGTGTTCATGCACATGTAACTTTTGGGTTGGTTCTTCAAAACCTATATGCTTGTGTTGTATGTAATGTTGACATGTGTTCTTGAATGTGTATAAAACCTAAGTTAAATAAATTAATTAATTAAGGGAACTAAAGGAAATAAATGGTTTATTATTTTCAAACATCGATATAACGTGTAATTAAACATCAAATGCTATGGGTAATATAGTCTAAGAAAAAAATTAATTTCCCCATTACCTATAATACCTCCGATTTCTCCCATATATATATATATATATATATATTTATTTATTTATTTATCTTACAACAAAAAGAAGAAACGATACTTTTCTAGAACAAAAATTATACAAAACCCCCCTTAAACTCAAAGCCTAAATTCAGATTTGCAGGGTAGGGCATAAGAAAACGCGAGGTACGATAATATTGGGTAAATCCTTCACCTATCTAATATAGAAATTCGTTCTTTTTCAAGAAGATATCATAAAAATTGTAAAAGTTTTTGTTTTGCAGCTTTAACGCGATTATAATTCAAGTTTTAGGTATTTCTTACCAAGAATGACGTGTAAAAATCATTCTTACTCTTATTTCTTTAAAAAATTCCTAATTTTGTTGTTTTACTATGGGCTTAGCAATGGTGATTGATGAAGTGGATAGGAACAGTGGTGATACAGTTACGGCGTAGATTACATTTTAATGATGTCGTGGATTGGTGTTAGTGTGTGTAGGTACACAATGAAGTGTAAGTAAATAACAATGTGGTTTATGTAAATCCCGTAAATTTAGCTATTTAAGTGTAGAAGTAAACCCTAATACTATAGATGACTTGAAGAGTCATTAAAGCCAAGCAAGATAAAAATTTAATAAATCATAAATATAAATATATTATAAGGAGTAAAAACCTTAGGAATTGATCGAAACCCTAAATCACTCACTAAAACCCTAAAACTAATTTACACACCATTAATCAAAATTGAACTCGAAATTGCTCGAAACGCTAAAATCATAAATATAAACCTATAAAATAGTTAAATATTACACAATAGCGATAAAATTATAGTCGAATGTAATTTTCGACTAAATCACCTATTCACACGAAATTGTAACGAAATCACCACAATAACTTGTAAAAATTATAATTGTAACGAGTACCAATTAAATTGATAAAATTTTACAAAAATTTGAAAATTAATTTACGAGGAGAATCGTTATAATTTATATGATTCGAAAAATTATATATATTTGTTAATAATTTTCATTTTCCTTCTCTTCTATTTCCAATTTATCTCTTTCCTTCTTTCCATTTCCACTTCAATACTCACGTCCTGCACAAATGTAACCAAAATCAGCACAATAAAAACACTAACCGGCAGCCCATGTGATGGATTAAAGTGCCAAGTGTTAACTAATTAAACACACAACAATATTGCAATAATTATCCAAGATTTAGCTTATAATCTAAGCTAATGGACATGTGAAATAAAAGGAAAAAGGAAACGAAAAAATTTGGAAACATTTTACAATAAAACCAAAAAGAAAAGAAACCTGGAAGCTTAAAAACCGTAACGGAAGAAGGAAGAAAAAGAAAGAAAGAAAGAAAAGAAGAAGAGGAAGAAGGAAGGAAATGAGAAGAAAAGAATTAAAAGAAAAAGGTAAGTGTTTATTGTTATTTTTATGTAGATGTATATTATATAGTACATTCATGTATAAATAAAGTATTTGTATAGTATTTTCTTATAAATATAGCATTATTAATACATGTATATGTACACAAATACATAAATTGAATAGTATATGTATGTATAAGGTTAGGTATGTATACATGTATATACATAAGTATATTATACATAGGAATATGTGTTATGTATTTTTTTTAGGAATATATATAATGGGTAATATAATAAATAATTATAGTAAATATGTAAATGAGTGTACCGTAAATATATATATATATTAATGAGTGGTAATTATATGTGTATACCGAATGTATATGTATGTATTTAAATATATGTACATATGTAAGACTTATATATAAATAAATACAAATACATAAATACATGAATATGTATATAGGAGTATGTTTATTTTCAATAAATACATCTATATATAATACGTATAATGTATAATATATGTACCGAATATGTATTAACACATATAATATATTTACTAAATTTGTAAATATGTAAGGTGTATATGTATATATATATATATATATGATATCGTAATTAAAGATTTTTTTCAATAAAATAAATTATGAAATATATATGTATAATCGTGAGGTACATAAGAAAAATAATAAATAAGAAAATGAGAATAACAAAAATAATAAAGGCAATAATAATAATAATAAACATAATAAAGTAAAAATCTCAAAAATAGAAAAATGCGCTCAAAATAATAAAAATATCAAATATACGATTTAAATAATTATTAAATCATAAATATGTTAAAAAAAAGTGAAAATCAATATTTTATAATTTTTAAACTTAAATAATAATTTTTGTGATATTTTATATCACAATTTACATTATGAGTCACAACGTCCAAAACGAATCTCGTTACAAGAAAATATGCTCGAAAACGATCAAAATGGACTATAAGTTCATAACGATCCGGGCTAAAACGAAAAAGTTATATGCAATTTAATAAAAACTCGAATCAATAATTTCACGTAAGTCAATAACCGATTTAAGTAAACAATATGGTTTAGTATGCTGGTTTAGGTATTTAAATCCCTAAACTTATTACTTTCCATATTTCCCTAATGTTAGGTGATCTTGAGATCAAGACCGACTTAGGTTTGGACTATTATAATCATTGACATCATTTATGACCAACTGAGTACTTCCGATTACTCTATACTTGTTTTGTGCTTGTAGTTAGTGCACATGAATTAAATATTAATAACTTGATACATAGGGTTTCAAGTTATGCATGTGACTGATATTGATTGATTACTGTGCAAAATACTATTAAATGTGATTATATAATTGATTGTTGCATTATTTGGATGATTTGTTAATAATGTTTGACCACCTCATAAATTGACTTAATCATATTCAACCAAACAAAAATTAAATGGATCATGCATAGATCACGAGCATTGCATATAATGTTCCGGTCGTCACCTCACGCGGTTGGTAATGAGGGGCCTTGGAGGGATGGATTCCCGCATAATTTGATTAGTACAGTATAGAAGCATTGGTACAACAAGACCCTACCCTTGGCTCGGGGGTTTTACTGGCGTCAGAGATGCTAACCGTGGGTGGTTGGGAGTCGCGTTTAGAGACCACTGCTGTAGGGTGTGAGCGTGGACTGCGTGAGCCCGTTCATCGCTAGACTTAGTTATTTGTATACTATTGACTGATGGAAGTAGAAACCTGTTCTATGAAACAGGGAATTCCTATATAATGATATGAAGGTAAAAACTCAGGTGCTAGAGTCCGGTTGTGATTGGTGCCGATGTATCTCCAACCTTTACTTTGGAGGGCATTAAATTCTATCGTTATATGTAGTACCAGTCAACTACATATATATTGTTTGGCCTATTGCTTGTTCATGCATTCATATATTTGGTAATAAATTATTTGATAACTTGATTGCTGGTATAGCATGAGAGATAACTCATTAAGCTCTCATAGCTTATTCTCCAATAGTTTTCTCTTACAAGTTGCTAGATGATCAGGCATGGGTTACGAACCGAGAGTTGAGTGCCAACGTCGAGATGCATAGAAGTTAGACTGATGACAAACTATATGGTTTATTTGTATATAGTTATTAATACTACATTTAAATTTTGTGACTTTAGTAGGATTGAGTTTTAGAACTTTACTACCTAATCTTATTGTTTAGTAGGGGATATTACTTCTCTGCGGTTCTATTAGATTGTAGCTTATCGGATATCTATAGTCATATATACGTGGTTGTAAATTAAATAAATAAATAAATAAAAGTTTTAATAACTAATTGTTTAGAATCTTGCAATCTCTGACTTGTAAGATGATTTTCAAATCATGAGTATATATATGATATGAAAATTTTAGACAATCCTACTAGGCCTTCTTTAAGGTCATGACACTCTATGTGTGTATATTTAGTGTTTGTGTGGGCATAGGATGTGTATGTGTGTTTGTAGCATGTAGGTGTTGTGGGTTGTGTGGGAGAGAGAAAGTATCAATGTATGAAGCCAATTGAATACTATTTTGATATTATTTTGAGAATTCACAGTAAGTGTATAAGAGATGCTTAATATGATTGTATAATTGTTATATAAATCTCTTATCTGGCATATAGCAATATATGGAATTTGCTTGTCGATAAAGAAGATTATTCCATTTATAATATAAGAAGTTTATTAATCATGCAATAACCACGTATGACGCAAGATAATTAGGACAAAAGAATGATGGAAAACGACAGATATAGGCTTTTTACAATTGCCATCGTCAACCCCACCCCCAGCGTATCTCTTGTTCTTCATATTCAAATCATTGTGTCGTAAAGGCATATTTGCATGAGAACTTGCGATCAAAAGCATGTTACTAATCTTCATGCTTCTTAAATCTTCTTTTCGGCGAAATTCTTCTGTCTTCTGTTTGGAGTTAAGCCACTTCTATTCAACATATCTCATGTTCATCGTATTCAAACCCATCAAGTACCACTTTATTGTAATACACCAGATTCTTGATCTTCCCTCTTCTTTTATCATTGTGTTGTAAGGGCATATTTGCATGACAACTTGCAATCAAAAATCATGCTCCTAACGTTCGTGATTCTTAAATCTTCTTTTTGCCAAAATTCCTCTTACGCTTCCATTCAACATACGAGCTCCTTCTTGTCCTAATATTGATAGATGAAGCAAATAACGTATCTCACTTCTCCATCACGAGCTGCTTGATATAATTGCATAAAAAGATCATAACAATTGAAAGCGGCATTTTTTAGACAAAATTCTTCTTCTATTTGCTGTTAAAATGCTTCTATTTAACTTATCTACTGTTCCTCGTATTCAAATCCTTCAAGTACCACTCTTTTATGGAGGAGACTTATTGGGTCGGCGACTTGTGCGGCCTTGGCATCTGCACTGGAAATACTTGACAAAATGCCTGGGGAACACATACATGTATTTTCACTTTATACTGCCTTTCGGTTCATGTGCCTTTCGACGAACGTAGCCGTCATCATTCTTACTGTCTTGAATAAGGCGAACATGATTAACAATATTAACCTTAACTATTCGGTTACATGGGGTTAGCCAAATCAGCAACGGCCGCAAATCACGTGATATTCGGTTACATAGGTATTCGAGTTTCCATCACCAACGGCTTGATATAATGGTATGAAAAATCCATGATAACTGAAAGCGATATTTCTGCTTCTTTTATCTTGAGTGATCCTACAGTTTTTAAGAAGTAATTCAAAATATACTACTTTTAGGATCAAAGATGAGTATAATGTTAAATAATACGTACAACAATAAAACTATCTTATCAACAAAATCGTCTTATATAATTAGACATAAATAATACATACAAATAATATATAATTGCATGGATAAAATATTAATATGATAGCTTTGTAAAATTAACTTGCTTTTACTAACTTAGTTTTTGCAATATTTACATACATGACAAATGAAGTAAAATGTGTCTAAACAGTACGGAGGATATTCATGAGATGAAACTGCTGATTTCCAAATTAACAAATAATTTCTGTATTTCATGCTGGAATAGGGAAATAGATAAATCTACATTACTAGAGATGCGAATAAATTATTTAATTTCTTTCAAAAGCTACGACGAGAGCATAAGTGAATCATTCGAGTAAAACAAAGAAACTGTAAGTTATAGAATTCATTAAAGTCCCTGGATCATGTTTTGAAAAGTGAACTCAATGATTGACATGATAATGTAAAGCTCAAATTAAATAACCCACTTTCAATAGACAGTTAACTATTCCATTTTTCATAAATCGAAAATTTGTTGTTCAATATAGCATCGACATGCAACAAATTAACAAAATGGGAAATTAGCTGTCGGTTATTGCAATCATGGAAAACAACTGTAAGTAGAGATGATTTTCTTCCAGCCAACAACCGGATGTTTAATATATATTTTCGATTCGTTTGGCCGAACCGGATGTTTAATTTAACGGTGAAATTGTCCAAATTGATGTAGAACATAAGCACATCAAACCTCCAGTTCAAATTTATGCATAATCATCTCATAATTCAAGCAATAAGCTGTGATTGCGTCATTAATTTATCAATAAATGCCCTTGTTACATCAAACTTGAACTCTAATTCAATAGATTTCATCATTAATTTATCAATAAAATATTGCGGTGAAGAAATGCATGTCAAAAGAGCTAACCTTTTCAAATATGGCGCTGAAGATATAGTCAAGCGAAGGAGAGTCGCTCGAGGGTGTACGGAAAGCGGGCGGCGTGGAAAGGATTTTGGAGATGGAGAGAGTGAACGGAGCCAGTGAGAAATGTACTGTACAATAAAAAAATAAAAAATTATAAATTGTAAATGGGGAAAAAGATATATTATAATCCTAATTGATGTGGTTCATAAATTCATATGAAACCGGAATTACATACAATGTAACAAAACTAGAATAATACTAAAATAAATCCTCCAAAGCAGCTGATTAAATAAAACTACCTGTTTAATGGTTCTTGAAAAAGAACTTCTCAAATCAGAACCCAAAACACAATTCCTTAATTTAGTAGATTTGCTATGAACCTACCCATTTTAGATATGCTACGTCCAGATACTATCGGTATTTTCTCCAAGCTTGATTTACATTTACAAATGTGAGATAGTGCTATATATATAACGTTTTCCTAGGTTATGTTGTCAAACTTTTCTAATTTGTTGTGTCAGTTGAGATTTTACTATTTCTCCTCCATATATTTGTCGAATATTGTGGAATGTAATTTTGAAATTTTGGACTTCCAACCGAGTATTTTGATGCATCCCAGGGCAATCACTGAACAGATAAGATTGAGGGAAAAGTAGTTTTCAAAAATTCGGAAACCATATGGTTTTATTTATGTTTTTTTTTTTTTTTATTTCTATATTTACATCTCCATATATATCTGTATCTATGTTAGTAAAATGAAAACAATACTTTGGTATAACATTCAAATTTATTAAAACAATCCTTCACATCCCTATCGATAATTCTCTACGTAATTTTACTATTCTTTTTTTGTTTTATTTTTCTATTTTTTCCTATTTCATGGTTGATTGATTTTTATTCAACGTGGTTTTCCATACATACTTCTTTTTTTTATTTTTTATTTTTCAAGTATCCAACACAAGTACAACCATTCTAGTAGAAGGATGAAGTTAGAAGGAGAATTCTTGCTTAGGGAGTACCTGTAGCTATTAATTATGTAGGATTTATTTTTTTTCAAAATTAAATTGATAATACATTAAGAATTCTATAAATTATATATATATATATATATTTTTTTTGTGTTGCAAAGCTATAAGACTAAATTTTAAAAACTTGCTTAAGATGTTTAGGCTATCCGAATATCTTTAGAAATAATTCTATTCATGAGGCCTATGATATGAGTATGATTTGCCAATCAATTATATCCAATAGGATGATAATGAATAAGAGGGAAATCAATATGCTATACTTTAGTTCATTCTTTTTTTTTCCGACCAGACATGCATTTAAATTGTGTAGTATAAAATAAAATAAGAGATCAACGTTTCACAAAATGGTTCAAATAAGGGATAAATGTTTTGAAAAATTCAAATAAGAAATCAATGTATTACATAGTGGTTCAAACAATTTTAAGAATTAACTATTATAAAACATTTATTTAAATAGTTTTGTAAAACGTTGATCTCTTATTTGAACTTTCTGAAATATTAATTCCTTGTTTGAACTTTTAGAATATTTTATCCCTTACTTGAACTTATCCTCAAACGTTATTCCTCTCCATTGTAATTTTCCTTTTATTTAGATAAGACAATCTTCTTACACAATTTATAATCTCAAGCTCCCTTAAGAATTTCAAGAAACACCTTACCTACTTCATTTTACATTGCATAAGCTCAATACAAACACAATTCTACTGCAAAACAACCGTACCTAATAAACACTAAACCATAATTACCTAATACCAACTCTACAATACTATCAACAAGAAATAGTAATAATGAATCTATCTACTTTCCAACTCAAAACGACTAAACTTCAACAAATAAAGTAGAAGAAATCAAAGTTAAACTCAAGTTGTTATTTCTAATGCTTTAAAGATTTATAGTCATGATGCAAACCAAGGTGAGAAGGTCAAGCTTGGTATGCTATAAACAATTGCCAATATGAGTTGTAAATTTTGAACTAATTATATTCTAGGTTTTTTAAGTGATTAAGGGTAAATAAAAGAGGATATGGAGACAAATCACACTAGTAATAGTCATTAATGCTAAATACAAACTAGTTTTGAATCTAAGTCCATATTTGTTAACTACATACATACTAAGATAGATTTGGGATTTTAATGGATTAATAAAATCAAAAAGTGGGTTCATCATAACCTAGAAGAAGAAATGCTCTATCACTTAGATGGTAAGCCTTCTTTGTGTAGCCATTTAAATGGAAGGAATTAAAATAAGCATTTAAATGTTGAGTGTTAGAGCTTAGGCCATTCAAATGGTTATAGAAAAGCTTTTAGGATTAGTGTACATATCGTCATAATTCATACGATAGCTGTTGTCATTTGGATGATATGTTGGGATTTATTCTACTATTCGGATGGTCCTAATGTTACCATCTAAATAGTAGGCCTCTATAAACCTTAGAAAATAGGTAGTCTGAACCCTAATTTAAGTCTGAGTATCCTAAATTATGTCACAAGTCAATAAGACTAGTAACAATAAAATTTTATGAAATTTAATAAATCAAATATAACATCGATAATAAAAACTATAGAAATTGATCAAAACCTTAAATCGTATACCAAAAACCCTAAATTCGATTTATGCACAATTACTCGAAATCGAACCCAAACTTAATCAAAACCTTAAAACTATAACTTTGAGCATATAAAATAATTAAAGATCACTCAATAGTGATATAATTGTAGTCGATTGCAATTATCGACCAAATCGTGTAATCGAGTAATCGTGTACAACTTTTAATGAAAACATTAAAATAACTTGTAAAAATTATAATTGTAACGAGTACAAATTAAATTGATAAATTTGCGTAAAATTCCAAAATTAATTTATAATTATTATTTTTATGATTTTTATATTTAGAAAAATTACATATAATTATTTCTAATTTCCTTTTTCTTCCATTTTCTTTTCTTTCCTTTTCCTTCTTTTCTTTTTCTCTTCTATTTTTCCTTTTCCCTTACGTGATTTCCAGCTGCAAAGTCAGCAGCCCATGTGTGTAAATTTTAAGGACATGTGTCAAACAATTAAGGGATAAGGGACAAATTAATAAAGTAAATGTCATATCTAATTTAATGCCTAATCTAAATGGATAATAATCTTGTTTTTTTTTATTTAATTGCTTCCTTCTATTGATCTTCATGTCTTAAATATTTGGAGAAAAGAAAAAAAAAATAAACCGAAAATATAAAGAAAAAGAAAGGAAAAACAAAGCGAAAGAGCAAAACAAAAAGAAAACCAAGAACAAGAAGAAAATTAAGAAGAAGAAGAAGAAGAAGAAGAAGAAGAAGGAGGAGGAGAAAAAGAAGAAGAAAATTAAGAATATTACTAACAAATTTAGGTAAGTATATTTAATTTACTTATACATATGTATATTATATAGTATGTGCATGTATATACTAATTATTCTATTAAATGTACATATATGTATGAGTGGATAAATTAATATATATGTATATCTCTTTTATGTGTGTATAAACATATGTATGTGGACATGTATATATACATTATTTAGAAGATACGGTATATGTATATATATATATATGCATGTGCACGAAAATATATCTATGTATGTATGTATTATATATGTATGAATAATTAGTATTTGGTATATAATATATGTAGGAATACTTGTATACTATATGTATATATACCCAATATTTCTTTTATGTACATGTATATTTATTTAGCATATTATTTAATTAACTATGTATATACATGCGTGGATATATATATATATATATATATATATAGAGGTGCATATGTATATAATAATTATTTTAGTATGTAATATGTGTATACATGTAATATACAATTCTGTATATATATGTGTACATATCTTTATAGATGCCTAATTGTATATATATGTATATATAAAATAATAAGTATACATATTATTAATAATATTTGTGTTTTAATGTGTGTGTGTGTATATATATATATATACCTATTTAGTATAACCATATATGTACATAAGTATATAAAGTATAAATAAGTGTATAATATACTTGTACAAAATGTATAAGTAAAGTTAGAATAATTTAGTATATAGCGTATAGTACATGTATAAAAGTACGTATATGATATAAAATACATGTATAATTAAATAGTATACATGATATATGATAATATTAATTTAATAAATAATGTAAGTTAATAACTATATATATGGGTATCGAAAATTAGGAAAGGAATTAATAATTACATAAATTAGGGAAAAAATTAATCAAATATAATAATAAGAATTTATATATATATATATATATATATATATCATGAAATATAAGAGAATTAATCAAGTAGGAAAAAAATTGACTTAATAATTCTAAAATCTCAAAAAATGGGTAAAAATAAGTAGCTAAGGTAAAATAAGCTTAAAATAATAAAATTATCAATTATATGATTTAAATAATTATTAAATAATAAATATAGTAAGAAAAAGCTGAAATTAATATTTTACAACTTTTTAAATTAAAATAATAAATTTTGTAATATTTTTATATCACAGTTCAAACTGCGAGTCACAATATCCAAAATGGATCTCTTTACGAGAAAATATGTAAACCTCACAAATTTAGCTATTTAAGAGTAGAATTGAACCCTAATACTGTAGATGACTTAATGAGTCGTTAAAGCCGAGCAAGATAAAAATTTAATAAATCATAAATTTAAATATATTATAAGTAGTAAAAACTTTAGAAATTGATTAAAACCTTAAATCGCGTATTGAAACCCTAAATCTGATTTATGCACTATTAATAAAAATTGAACCCGAATTTGATCGAAACCCTAAAATTATAACTTTAAGCCTATAAAATAATTAAATATTACTCAATAGTGATATAATTGTAGTCGATTACAATTATCAATTGAATCGCTTAATCGTGTAAAATTTTAACAAAAATGTTACAATAACTTGTAAAAATTATAATTGTAACGGATACCAATTAAATTGATAAATTTTCACAAAATTCCAAAATTAATTTATGATGAGTATTTTTATAATTTTTATGTTTATAAAAATTACATATAATTATTTCTATTATCTTTTTTTCTTTCATTTTTCTATTTTTCTTTTCTTCTTTTCTCCTAATCTTATACATGAACTTGCAGCTGTAAAATTCAGTAGCCCATGTGCTTAAATTCATGTCCAAGTAGCATAAAGCTAAGATAGAAAGGACAAATTAATAAAAGAAGTGTTTTATCTAATTAAATGCTTAAGCTAAGTAGATAATGATCTTGCATTTCTTTTATGATTTCCTTACTGATTCACATCCCAAATTCTGGAAGAAAATTAGAAATCCAACTAAAAGAGCAAAGTGAAAAACAAAAGAAAAGTAAAAAAAAAAAACCAAACAAAATCGTAAAGAACAAGGGGAAGAATAAGAAGAAAAAAGAAGAAGAAGGAGGAGGAAAAGAAGAAGAAAAAAATCAAGTATAAGTAGGTAAGTAAAATTATTTTAATAGTATATATGTATATTATATGATATGTACATGTATATATGTAGTATTTGTATTGTATTTTAGTAAATATTTCATTACCAATACATGTATGTATGCATAAGTAATTAAATTAAGATATATATGTATGTATAAAGATATGAGTATAATATACGATATGTGTATATATGTAATAAGATTATACATAATATTTATTTAGTAATATTTTTTACAATATATATATATATATATATAGTATACACGTGAGGTTGGCTAAGTATGCATATATGTGTACAATCTTTATTTTATATGTATAGATATAAGTATAAGTATTTGTATATTATCTATATATATTTATGTATTTGATAGTTATATATTTATGTACACATGTAAACTATATTTTATATACATATGAGTATACATATGTGTAGAAATAAAAATACATGAATATATGTATGTATACATAAGAGTATGTCAAATAAGTATTTATTGTTTTCACAAAATAAATATATACATATGTCTACATATGGCGTATAACATATAGTATATGTAATATACCGAATATATATGTGATATAATAATATCTACTAACTAAAATAAATTTATAATTATGTAAGGAATAGGTATATATATATATTACCATAAATTTGGAATTACTCATTAAAGTAAATTACCAAATTTATCAAATATAGTATAAGTCTATATATATATATGTGTGTGTGTGTGTATGTATATCGTGAAATATAAATGAGTAATAAGAAAATAATAAATAATAGAAATAATAATAATAATAATTGTAATAAGACTAAAATCTCAAAAATAGGAAAAATATGCTTAAAATAATAAAAATATCAATTATATGATTTAAATAATTATTAAATCATAAATATATTGAGAAAAAGCTAAGATTAATATTTTATAATTTTTAAACTAAAATAATAAATTTTGTGATATTTTTATATCACAATTCAAATTGCGAGTCACAACATCCAAAACAGACCTCGCTACGAGAAAATACGCTCGAAAACGATCAAAATGAACTATAAGTTTAAAACGAGTCGAGCTAAAACGAAAAAGTTATACGCGATTCGGTAAAAAGTTTGAATCAATTATTTCACGTAAATCAATAACCGATTTAACTAAACAGTACGATTTAGCATGCTAATTTAGTTATTTAATTCTTAAACTTACTACTTTCCATATTCCCTTAATGTTAAGTGATCTTGAGATCAAGATCGAGATCGACTTACCTTTGGACTATTACAATCCCTGACATTATTTATGACTAAGTGAGTACTCTCGATGACTTTATACTTGTTTTATACTTGTAGTTAGTATACATGAATTAAATATTAATAACTTAATGCATGGGGGTTCGGGTTATGCATGTAACTGATATTGATTGATTACTGTGCAAAATACTGTTAAATGTGATAGTTGAAGATTTGATTATATCATTAATTGTTGCATAATTTGAATGATTTGTTGATAATGTTTGACCACCTCATAAATTGACTTAATTATATTTAACTCAACTAAAATTAAACGGATCATGCATAGAGCATAAACATTGCATATAATGTTTTGGCTGTTACCTCACATGGTTGGTAATAAAGGGCCTTGAGGGATGGATTCCTATATGATTTGATTAGTATAGTGTAGGAGCATTAATACAACAAGACCTTACCCTTGGCTCATGGGTTCTACTGGCATCGGGGACACTAATCGTGAGTAGCTGGGGGTCGCATCTAGAGACCACCGCTGTAGAATGTGAGCGCGAACTGCAGAGGCCACCTCATCGCTAGCTTAGATATTTATATACTATTGACTGTTGAAAATAGAAACATGTTTTGTGAAACAGGGAATTTATATATATATAATTATATAAGGTTAAAAACTAGGTACAAGAGCCCGATTGTGATTAATGCTGATGTATCTCCAACCTTTACCTCGGAGGGCATTAAATCCGATGTTGTATGTAGCATCGGTCAACTGTATATATACTGTTTAACATATTGCTTGTTTATGCATTCATATGTTTGGTAATAAACTGTTTGATAACTTGTTTACTAGTATAGTACAAAGGATAACTCATTAAGCTCTTGTAGCTTACTCCCTAATAGTTTTCTCTTGCAGGTTGCTAGATGATTGGGCATGGGTTAAGAACTGAGAGTTGAGTGCCAACGTCAAGATGCATAGAAGTTAGAATATGAGGACGGATTATATGGTTCATTTGAATTATTATATATATAATTATTGATACTACATTTAAATTTTGTGATTTTAGTAAGTTTGAGTTTTAGAACTTTACTACCTAATCTTATTATTTGGTAGGGGATACCGATTCTCTACAGTTCTGATGGATTGTGGTTTATCGGATATCCATAGTCACATATATGGGGTCGTAAGTTAATTAAATTAAGAATAAAAAAGTAAATAAATAAAAACTTTAGTGACTAATTGTTTAGAATCTTGTAATCTCTGACTTGCAAGATGATTTTCAAATCATGGGTACACACATGATATGAAAATTTTAGGCAATCTTATTAGGCCCCCTTTAGGGTCATGACAAAATACGCCTAAAAACGATCAAAATGGACTATAAGTTCATAACAATCCAAGCTAAAACGAAAAAAATTATATACGATTCGATAAAAAGCTCAAATCAATAATTAGCTCAAATTGATAATTTCACGTAACTAAGTAAAATAAACATTACAAATTACGATACTAGTTTAGCTTTAAATTCCTAAACTTACAATTTTCTATATTCCTTATTCTCAGGTGATCTCGATCTTGACCTTAAGCTGCCCTCAGATTATTATAACCCCTGAGTCAATTATGGTTGAGTGAGCTTTTTCTAATGATCTCATACTTGTTTGTGTTTGTAATTAGTAAATATAAATTATGCTTAATAATTGAATGTTGTATGGGGATGGGTTATGTTTATGTATGATAATTGTTTGTTAATGGTGAATTTACTTTAAAGTACGATAATGTATTAATTGTTGCATACTAGATTCACTAGGAACCGATTATTTATGACCTTATTAATCACTAAATAATAAGATCTAATTTTATTCCACTTGAAAAAGTTAGCTTGAAACACGCATAATCATATACCGTATAACTAATTCTAGCCGTTACATTATACAGAGGTAGCGAAAGGCTATACGTAGGTTGATTATTTGATTGTTATAGATTTTATACAGTACACATGTACGATATGACCTTACCTTGGCCCATGATTGCTAGGCATTGGAGGCGCCAATCACCTGATTAGGGGTTGAGTCCAGAAGCCTCCGTTTAGGGGTGAGTGAGGGCTGTGTAAACCTACTCATAATCATATGTAGAACTCGTTTTTTATAAAAGTGAGAATGGATATACTATTACATTTTAAATACAAAACGCAGAGTTTTGTTATGAGATAAGTTCTAGTATGATACCTAGATCTGACTGTGCCAATGTATCTCCAACCCTAACTTTAGAGGGCAATAAATTTAAGTTGCATACAGTACCTGATCACCTGTATGTATTTGTTTAGCATATTGATTGTCATATTGTAAACCTTAGAAAATCGATAGTGTGAACCCTAATTTAAGTCCGAGTGTTCTAAAACTGTATAATAAGTCGATAAGGCTAGTAATAATAAAAGATTATAAAATTTAATAAATCAAATATAACACTAATAACAAAATCATAGAAATTGATCGAAACCCTAAATCACGTACTAAAATCCTAAAACCAATTTATGCACCATTAAACAAAATTGAACCCAAATTTATTCGAAACTCTAAAACTATAACTATAAGCTTATAAAATAGTTAAATATTACTCAATAGTGATATAATTATAGTCGATTACAATTTTCAACTAAATTGCTTATTTGCATGAAATTTTAACGAAATCGCTACAATAACTTGTAAAAATTATAATTGTAATGGATACTAATTAAATTGATAAGTTTTTGCAAAAATTTCAAAATTAATTTATGATGAGTATTGTTATAATTTATATGTTTAGAAAAATTACATATATTTATTATTAATTTTTATTTTCTTCCTTTTCTTTTTCTCTTTTCTTTCTTTTCTTCTTTTCCTTTAGCTGCCACATCCTGCAAACAAGAAGAAAAATAAAAATATAGTAGCCCATGTGATCAAATTAAGATGCCAAGTGTTGATTACATAATAAAAGAAAAATTGGAAATGATTTACTTTGTCCCATTCTCATTAATGTATAGATTAGGATAGGATTTTGTTATTTTATTTCCTTCTCCAAAATTGCTAATCACGTGGAATAAGAGAAAGAAACAAAATCTGGAAAAAAAAATTTCAAAAGCAAAACCGAAACCTGGAAAGCTAAAAACGTGAGGAAGAAAGAAGAAAAGAAGAAGAAGAAGGAAGAAAAGAAGAAGAAAAATATCAAAAGTAATAGGTAAGTAAATTATTTTTCAAGTGTAAATGTATATTATATAGTATGTACATGTATATATGTAGTATTTGTATTGTATTTTTGTAAATATAACATTACTATTACATGTATATATGTATAAGTACTTAAATTGAAATATATATCTATGTATACATGTATGTACATAGGTATAATATAAGATATGAGTATGTAGTATGTATTTTTTTTTAGATTACATATAAATTGGTATTAAGTATTTTTACAAAATAAGTATAGGTATATACATATATATATGTACACATGAACTACATATTGATGTATATATGTATAAATTATTTTCATATGTATATATATATGAAAATGTAGTTGTATAGTATGTATAAGTATTTGTATATTATCTATATATATTTATGTATTTGGTAGTTATATATTTATGTACACATATAAACTATATTTAATATACATATGAGTATACCTATATGTATAAATAAAAAAAGATGAATATATGTATGTGTACATAAGAGTATTTCAAATAAGTATTTATTGTTTTCATAAAATAAATATATACATATGTTTACATATGGCGTATAACATATAGTATATATATGTAGTATACTGAATATATATAATATAATAATATCTATAAATTAATATAAATTTATAATTATGTAAGGAGTAGGTATATATATATATATAATACCGTAAATTAAGAATTTCTCAATAAAGTAAAATTATAAAATTTATCAAATATACTATAAGTCTATATATATATATATATATGTGTGTGTGTGTATAAATCGTAAATATAAATGAATAATGAGAAAATAAGAAATAATAAAAATAATAATGGCAATATTAATAATAATAATCATAATAAGGCTAAAATCTCAAAAAGAGGAAAAGTATGCTTAAAATAATAAAAATATCAATTATATGGTTTAAATAATTATTAAATCATAATATATTAAGAAAAAGCGAAAATTAATATTTTATAATTTTTAAACTTAAATAGTAAATTTTGTGATATTTTTATATCACAATTTAAACTGTGAGTCATAACATTCAAAGCGGACATCGTTACGAGAAAATATACTTGAAAACGATCAAAATAGACTATAAGTTCATAACGATCCGAACTAAAACAAAAAAATTACACGTGATTCGATATAAAGCTCAAATTGACAATTTCACATAACTAGGTGAAGTAGACCTTATAAATTATGATATTAGTTTAATTTTAAATTCCCAAACTTATAAATTTTTATTATTCTTAAGTGATTTCACTATAAACTCTAAGCTGTCACCAGATTACTACGACCCTTAAATTGGTTATGGTTGAGTAAGTTTTTCTTAATGATTCAATACTTGATTGTGTTTGTAGTTAGTGAATATAAGTTGTGATTAATAAATGAATTTGTATGGGGTTAGGTTATGCTTGTGCATGATAATTGTTGTTAATGGTGAATTTACTTTAAATTTCAATAATGTAATGATTGTTGCATAATAGATTCACTAAGAATTGATTGTTTGTGACTTATAATGATCACTGAATAAATAAGACCTAATTTTATTCGATTAGAAAAAGTTAACTTAGATCACATATCATCATGCACCACATAACTAATTCCGGCAGTCACATTAAACGAAGATAGTGAGAGGCCATACGTGAGTTGATTATTGATTGTTATAAATTTCATACGGTGCACACATGTGATATGACCTTACCCTGGCCCGCAGGATGACTAAGCATTGGAAGTGCCAACCGCCTGGCTAAGGGTCGAGTCTAAAGGCCTTCGTTTAAGGGTGAGTGAGGGCTGTGTGAACTTACTCACAATTATATGTAGAACTTATTTTGATAAAACTGATAATAGAAATACTATTATATTTTAAATATGAAACGTGGAATTTCGTTATGAAATAAATTCTAATATGATACTTGGATCTAACTGTACCGATGTATCTCCAACCCTGACTTCGGAAGGCGTTAAATCCAAGTTGTATGCAGTACCTGATCACCTGCATGTATTTGTTTGGCATACTAATTGTCATGCATTCATTTGATTGAACTTAACTATTGTATAACTTGATTGCTATATGGTTAAGGGAAATTATCTCACTAAGCTAGTTAGCTTATACTTTTATTGTTTTCTTTCGCAGGCTGATCTATTTATAGAGTCAAGCCGTCGCATGCCTAAAGTTAGTGTTCTACATGGGGTTAATGTGAGAGCTGAATGTAATCAGAGAGTATTTTTGATAGTTTATAGAGCTGAATATGTAATCGATATATTGGTTTAACTTAAAACATGCTTCAGACTTCTTATTTATAAACTTTTATATAAATATACCATTTATTATGTTTTATAATTTTATTATTTATCATGAAATGATATTGCTCATGCTTGCACACTCTTAATAGTTAGTTGTAGCTAAAGTCTTGTGTATCATATAAAAGGGTTGTCGATTGTAAGGGAATTCAATCTGCAATCATTTGTACGGTATACAGCGACTGCTATGACTAGCCCCCCGGGTCGTGACACATACATTCATTTGATTGAATTTAATTAATGTATAACTTGATTGTTGTATGGTTGAGGAGTTTATCTCACTAAGCTAATTAGCTTATACCCTTGCAGTCTTCTTTCGTAGGCCGACTTATTCGTAGAGTCGGGCCACCGCATGTTCAAGGTTAGTTGTACATTAGAGGATCGATGTAAGAGTAAGACGTAATCAGAGTATACTAGTGATAGTTTATTTAAATTATGAATCTGATTATGTAATAAACTGATATTAGTTTGAGTTAAGAAATATTATAGACTTTTTATCTGTAAATTCTTATATAAATAGATTATGTTTTATATTTCCTTAAATTATTATTATTATCATGAAATGATATTGCTTATACTTGCGTAATTCTTGATTGTTAGTTATAGCTGTAGCCTTGTGTATCGTATAAAGAGTCGTCAATTGTAAGAGAATTCAATTTACAGTCCTTTGTACGGTATATGGCGACTGTTATGTCTAGCCCCCTCGAGTTGTGACGGACTCAAACTATTCTTTCTTGGCTCATTATCTCCTTTAATCATCCTAGATTCTAAGTTATAAATCCAGCTATGCTTTCTGCTCTTTTTTCTAAAGCTTGAGTCACTAATTGCACTACTATAAAATGTGTTCAAACTTTATTCCTAAAGAAATCCTTTTTAGATATATAATACTAAGAGGATTATTATATTTGAAAATTTAATTTAAAGGAATTTGATGGTATAGATTAGAGGTTATAAAACTTCATATGGTGTCATGTTTCTAAGTAAATGATCAACATCACTCGATTGAAATATGTAAGAACGGTGTCAAATGACTAGAATGGTCAAATGTGAATCAAATTAGTCTATTAAATAAGGAAACCTATTGACTAACATGGTTAGCAATTGATTAAAGTGCCAACGGAGTCAATTGAAGCATTATACATTTTAATCAATTTCTTTACTTATGTGATGAGGAAACAATTTGAATTATAACTGTAAAACAAAATCAAGCAAAATCTTCCACATAGTATATCAATCATATTATAATCGTATTTGAGTAAAATATTTCATTAAAAACTTATAACTTTAGGATTACAAAAAAAACCTAAGAAAAGTACAAATTTAATCATCAACATTTACCACATTTTCTATTTAAGCTCAAAACATTTAGTTTTATTCTATTTCAATCTTTCACATTGGTAAAAGTAGGCAAAGAAGTCCTCCATAAGTTTGTCATTAACAATTCTAGTAGGAGTGACATGTAGCGCAATCTTATTAGACTATGTATTTTTGTTAAATAAATGATATAATAAAATTTTTTAAAAAAATTGAATAATTCAAAATAAAAATATTAAATAAAAATAAAAATAAATAAAATTCTACAAAATTAAATAGAAAATAAGATGGTGATGATGTTGATGATGATGATGATTATTATTATTATTATTGTTGTTGTTGTTATTTTCATTTTTATTTGTTTCTATTGTTGTTATTGTTAAGACTAAAATAGACTAACAAACAAAAATAAAAAAAAAAATAGAAAAGAAAAAAGAAAAGTAACAAATTTGAAAAAAACAAAAAATTACCTCCCTAACCACCTGAGATAGGTTGGTCATGTAACTCCTTACAAGCCATAGGCGGTTGGCCTTTGCATGGCTAGAAAGGCCATCAAAAGATAATGAGTTGTGACTCACTTCAAAATAGTAGGTCATGTAACCTACCATCACTAATGGTAGGTTGTCGCTAATAACCAATAAATTATGAATGAAAAAAGAACAAAACCTAATAAGGTTTCAATTAAGCCCTTGTGATTAGGATGAGACTTGAATTGGGGTTTCATCCCTTTTCTCTCTCTTTCTTTCTCTTTATTTTTTTTTTTTTCAATTCATTAGCTATGGTTGGCCACTTATGGTCACTAGTAGGTTAGACAACCTACAAACTATATTAGCCAGAATCATTAAGAAAATTGAAGACAGAACTTTTTATCCCTTGAGCTAAGTGTTTTCCTAATTGCTTTCCTTACCTTTATCTAATCCATTATGAGCATGGATTCGTGCTGAGTGTGTAATATCAAATGCAATCTAAGCTCATCTAAGGCATTAGTACATCATATCCACTGTCGATGCATGAGAACCTTAACATAAACTTCGATTACCATTTACCTTTTAGACTATCCAAAAGTTCGAACCCACCTTAATTCATGTCATATTGAAAGCCATGGGTGCTCGTTTTTAGTGATCCGTATCAACCTGATATCAAAGCTTAGCTATATTCAAGTAAGCTCTTGGTCATTTGTGCTCATATGTAATTCCCTATAATGTTCTGCATGTAAAGATAGTAAGATGAGACTAGAATTGTGTTGAAGGAGCTATGCAAGGTTGTAGCAAGTATTGTAGTAGTATACTAAGTTAAGGAAGCTCAATGCTTTATTTTCCCCTATTTTACTTTCCTAAAACAAAATGTAAGTGACTAATTTGTCTTGTTGCTATGTAAAGTGATACTACTGTCATTATGGTAATTGTTGGTGTATTAGTATTGCTTATTATTGTTCAAAGGAGGATTTTTGAAGTGTATTTCAGCAATTAATCTAGACAACAATATCTAACTCTAATGCTCACAGAACCCTAGGTAATCAAGAGAATAGTGCCCATAATGGTCAAGGTCAAAGTTTCACACTCCAATCTATAAATGAGGGACTAGACATGCTTATTGACTAGCCTAATGATTGCCATAAATGAGGATAGGCAGCGAGCTAGAAATGATCCATATAGAAGCCAAGCCAATGAACCACTTGAGAAAGGCAATGGTCAATGTGGCGATAAATATGTAAAATTACACATTTATCTTCTCTAAAATAGCACATTTCATGCATTTTATGGAGTTTAACTATTATGTCTGAGTTAAAGTGGCCAAAATGCATGTAGTTTGATCAGTTTTGTTAAGATTTAGAAAAAGGATCAAAATTTAGCCCCACATGATTTGTATAGGATTATAAGAATCTATCTAAACTATTGGTTGTTATTAGGAGAAAATTATACAAGATAGTGTTTAATTCTTAGTTTTAAGTTTATATATGATGAGCACTTTATTGGTCTAAACATTCCCTCATGTGATGATAGTTGCCAAACATCTTGCTTGAGCATAAGATAACAACCAGCACCTATATGAAGCCTTGAACAATAGTTGTCAGCAAGAAATCCTAGTGAACCAAGTACTAGATGACAGCAAGTAGCTCACTTAATCCATCTACAACAGCTCAATGGAACTTATGCAACTAGTGGGATTAAGCATCAGTTGATATAAGGAGCAATCAAATCAAATAACGCCGAGGAGAGCAGCTACACTTTATATCTGCAGCATACTAGTTTGGACAACAACTGAGACGCTTTTGGACTTCAATTCTTGACAGCTGAAACAAAGAAACTCCGATGCAGCAGCACTCCAAATTCTAACCTACGACAACTACTGAACTTGGAACTGTCAAGCAATGTCAAGAGCTAAACCTGATTCCAACATGACCAGCACCAAGCAAAACAGCTCCAATATCAGCCAACGTGGTCAGCAGCTCCTAATTGCAACTATCTAAGTTCTTTCTTCAATGATCCACACAAACAATTGATAACAGCAGCTCCTTGCAAAGAGTGCAAACTCCAAGTGCGCAGAATCCATGAAACACTTTACGCTAGGACCAATTGAAACTCCTCTTAAAAGCTACAGTAGTTTTTGGATGACAGCCTCTTTCAAACTTTAGTTTTCTCACATGTAAGTAGACATATTGAAGTTAGGAGCACCCGTAATTTCTAGACAGCAGCCCCTGTCCTTTGAAGAGCAACCAGCAGAGAAGGAATTCTAAGCTCCTATACAAACTTTTAGACAGGCTATGAATCGTGTTGAAAGCAATGAGAATTCTAAGTAACTTCAAAGCAGCAACTGAACTCTACACATGAGCAACCCCTATAGCAAAACACTCCAATACCGAGCTATGACCTATCGAAAGCCACTTGAATGCAACAGCAGCTAATAAGAACTACAACTCTAAGCACTTGAGTTCCAAGCTATCAACAAGCAACCGTAGCAGCTTCTTAAATGATATCTTCAAACAGCCCCTGCAGCGACTCATTTCAAGTTGAGAAGCTCCAAATTGTTTCAAACACCACACCATGCCGAGGCGACAGAAACTTCGACTTCAATTACAGTAACTCCTCACAACCGAGCAGCTCTCATTTGGCGTCACAACAGCTGTAGCGAGATCAACCAAGGGCTCACCAAGCAACTAATTTGCAATTGAGCTCCAAATTCTTAAAGATCCAAGCACAAGCCAAGCTAACACTAGCAGCCCAATTTGCTGAGTGAGAACTTCACTGTCACTAATTTTTCTTTTATTTATTGTAGGCAATTACACTGCCGAGTTGCTGTCCATATCGTAATTGCAGCAACTCTACACTCAACCAAACAGAAACAACTAAAGCAGAGTTCCTCACTAGGCCGTAGGCTTAAATCACGTGACAGTAGCTGCATTCACTTCAAACAACTGGCTGAGTATTTTCTAAGCTATTATCCACTCACACTTGAGCTTCTTCACCATGCCAAGAAGATCCTTTCTAAATATAGTACAGTAGGCCGTAAGTGCAAACATAGATGACAGCAGCTAAATAATTCCAGAACCGAGAATAACTTCAACACAATAGCAAGTGACTCCATTGACAGCAGCAGCTCCAACTTGTATAAAGCAGCTGCAGTTGATAACCAAGATCCACAACATATATTAGCTATGGCATCCACTTCACGAGTAGCAGAGAAGCCACAGAACGAATTCAACAAGCGCAACTAGCAGCTGATCAACAAACAGAGCACGACCTGAAGTCTACTACACAAGCACTCTACGGCATCCAAGCAATAGTAGCTGCAACATTCCAAGGTTACGAGCTCTATTGATTTAAATCCTAACTAGGGACGAAGTAGAATTAAATTGAGGAGCAACTTCTTGTTTAAATATTCAACGGCCAAAAACTCCAAGTAACTTCGACAGCTTGAGCGCCTAATTGAACAGCAGATGCATCCCCAACTTTAGTAGCTACACACTCATTAAATTGTGCATGTCATGTGGATAGCTATTAGCAGCTGAAACATTCCAATGTAAAACAGAGCAACTAGAATTCTACATGTTGATCAGCCTGGAGTTCAACTGGTGTTGTGTATGGAATATTCATGCAGGATATGCTGCACTAAGATACCCCATTCAAACATGTCAACTGTACAAGCCCAAATTGGCAAGAAGATGTTAGCCCGTTACCATACTCAATAGCCCATATGGACAGAAACCAGTACGATATCACAGCATATTACAGGAGCAATAGCATTTTATGTTGAACCAAAAATAAATTAAACTAAATATTCATATATGGGTCATCTTTCTACTTGGAGGGCTTTGTCCATCGGTACCACTTCCATTTGAAATGAAAAAGAAGGATGGAGGATAGAAAGGAAAGGGAACGAACATCATGTTGGGTCCGATTGCAAAATCTTGGAGAAACACGTGCAATGGGCGATAGGATATTCAGCCTGAAGAAACTTTCAGTAGCTAAGGGGATAAAAGGGGAACAACAGAACATTAGGGACGAGAAGAAAATTCCACTGGCTTAAGGATTTTGAACGTTTGTTTTTTTAGTACAGTGAAGAACAGATTTTTATTTTATTATGTTTTATTTAATTTCAAGACTCTAAATCATTTTATTCTAGCTCACTAAAAGACTACCCCAAGTTCTAAATGAATTGAGATTTGCCTATTTTGTATTAGGTTTCAGGATTGAATATACCGATCGAGGTGTATTATTTCAATTTATATATATTTTAATTCATTTGAGTTTTACGATGAGATATTGTACTTAATTTGTTTGGGTTTTGTATTGATGGATTTGATGAGTTGATGTGTTATGTGTATTATTTTGATATCGATATTGAGTATTTAGATGTTTTTCTATTGTGTTCATCGTCTAGTTATTTAGTACTTGGCTATTACTTTTTAGCTAGATAGAGTTAAAGGATATTCAAAAAGGTTTCAATAATTCGTGTTGAATATAGCTTGAATTTTTAAAAAAGTTCATCATAGAGATATGTAGGTTTTAATTAAATTCATGAACTCACACATATAATATGATTGGAAATATTGTTCAAGTCGTAAGGCCATGCTTAAACCATATTTCTAATTAGAATAATAATTTTGATATAAACAAATTATTATTTACCTGATAATTATAGATAAATTACCTTAGCGAGTGAATTTATGCTATAATTAGAATTCCACTACTTTGAAAGGTAGGCGAGTTCTAATAAGTTTAATTAAATCCCTTTTAGTCAATTTTGAATATCAATTTAAGGAATTTTGTCCTTTCAAATGAGAATAGATTTACAAATCTTAATTTGATCTTTTTTTTTTTATTTTATCTCCTAGACCCAAGTTCCTCATAGTGTAGCTAGAACATTTGCTTTAGTGTTTACCTTGTTACTTAGTTTTTACTCACTTTTAGTTTAATTATCGATAGCTTAACTTAGGGAAAAACTTAAATAATTTAGTACTTAGCACCTAACTCCCTGCGAATTACGACCTTGACTTACTATTTGTACTACTTTCACGACCTGATATACTTATCGATTAACACATTCACGTTTTCAGTTAGCCACATAACTAAGCTAATTTCCCAATTTGACTACCTTAAGTTGGAGGAGTGGGTAAAGCTGCTCGATGAAAACTTTTGTTGGAAGAGATGAAAGAGGAGGATGAGGAGATTGGTGATGAAGAAGAAGAATATTATGAACCTGAGGAAAGGAATATCTAAGCTCCTAGAGTGAAAAGATTATAGATGCAGATCCCTTGTTTTTCTACAAGTAGTGATGTTGAAGACTACTTAGATTGGGTAGACAAGATTGAGAAGTAGTTTGAGTGTTGTGAGGTGCTTGAGGATGTTAAGGTTAAGCTTGCTATATTGAAGTTTACTAGCTACGCTACTTTGTGGTGGAAAAATTTGTAAGTTACCTACAAAAGGGAAGGAGAGTGCGAGGTTATAAATTAAAATGAGATGGAGGGAGCGATGAGAAGGAGATTTGTTTTGAGCTATTACTTGCAAGATACCTTTAAGAGATTGCAAGAGTTTAGGTAAGGAGGATCAAGTGTTGATGCTTATGTGAAGGAATTCCGACTGTTAATGATTCATTACAAAGTTATTGAGCCTAAAGACCGAATTGTATCCCAATTCATTAGTGAATTAAAGTATGAGATTGGAGATATTCTAGAGACTATGGATATTGGTACACTTGATGAGGCAATCCAAGTTGGCTAAAGGATTGAGAGGTACCGAATGTACAGATTCTAAGCTCTTATTAGTCGGCCTCCTTAGATGATCCATTCTGAGTAGACCTATGTGATCAAAACCAAGTAAAGTTGCTAAAATCAGACCTTCTTCAACTGCTTGAGTAGAAGTTAGAGAAGTGCTAAGGAAGTATGAGAAAAAGCTTGAGAAGGAAGACTAATGAGATAAAATGCTTTAAATGACAAGGATTTGGATACATAACCGCACAATTTTTAAATAGACGAGTGATGGAAATCAAAGAAGAGATGCCAACAATTGAGGTCAATGGTATTGATGAGGAGATTGAGGAGTCTAAAGAATCCAAACACAATAAATAGTTCGAGGAGGAGTAGATCATTTTTAGTTAAGAAGGTAACTTTCTGCTTTTAACTATGGTACTGAGAAGAGCAATGAGTGTGAGTCCTATACCAAAGGATAAGCAGTATAAGAACCTATTCCATATTAGTTGTAAGGTTAATGGGTCCTTTTATATACTTATTGTTGATAGTGGTAATTGCACCAATATGACATCTACATTTATGGTCCAATAATTGAATAACCAAGCCCTACCCTAAGCCTTACAAGCCATACTGGTTCAGTGACAAAGGAGCCCTACAACTAAATAAGCAAGTAGTAGTGCCAATCTGTATTGGAAACTATCGAGACGAAGTACTTTATGATCTGTTACCTATGAGTGCATTTCATATTCTTTTTGGACAACTGTGGATGTTTGATCGGGATGTGATTTACAATGGGAGGAAGAATACATGTTCATTAGAGCACAATGGTAAGAAAGTGAAGCTAAGCCCTATGACTATGGAGCAAGTTAAAAGCATATAGGCTTAACTAAGCTGAGTGTTGAAGAAGGAGGCTTTGGTAGTAACTCGAGTCAAACTGAAGAGAGAGATGAAGCTTGAAGAGCTAACTTTTTTGTTGGTTGGAAGGTTACTTGAGATGAGAGAATTAAATGAGGAATGCTGCCTATCGAGGTGAAAGCCCTACTAGATGAGTTTGCCAACATATTCATTAGTGAGTTACTAAATGGTTTGCCACCAATATGAGGAATTAAACATGTAATAGACTTACAGCTTGGAGCTATACTACTTAACAAGCGTATATATAGGCTGAATCTTAAACAAGCTGCCGAGTTATAAAGACAAGTTAATGAACTAATGAAAAGAGGTTGTGTCCAAGAATCCTTGAGCCAATGTATTATACCAGCGCTGTTGGTACTCTAGAAGGATGGCACATGGAGAATGTGTGTAGACTACTAAGCTATTAATTGAATCACCATTAAGTACAAGTATCCCACACCTAGGGTTGATGAGATGCTCAATGAATTGCATAGAAGATTGATCTTAAGTTTGGGTATCATCAAATTATGATGCAAGAAGGTGACGAGTAGAAGACCACATTCAAAAAAGGCCATAGATTATATGAATGGCTTATGATGCCATTTGGGTTGTCGAATGCATTGAGCACATTTATGACGCTAATAAACCATGTGCTCTAAGAACTTATTGGAAAGGTTCTTGTTGTGTACTTCGATGATATTCTTGTCTATAGTCCCGACTTGGAGACTCATTATGAGCATCTTTGAGTTATTTTCTCAAAACACCAAGCTGAGAAGCTTTATGCTAATATAAAGAAGTGTAACTTTTGCCAACTTGAAGTATTCTTTTAGGGATTTATAGTGAGTAGTGGTGGTATACGAGTAGATGAAGAGAAGGTAAAGGCAATCACTAAGTGGCCTAGGCCGACTTGTTCTACCAACGTGCGTAGCTTCCACGACATGGAATCATTCTATTGCTGATTAATGAGGAACTTCAGTACTATTGTGGCCTCATTAGTTGAATTGTCAAAGAAGAGTGTTGAATTTAGGTAGGGAGAAAAAGAGGCGATGATTTTTCAGGAGGTGAAGAAAAGTTAACTATTGCCCTTATCTTAGCTCTTTGGAGCTTTAACAAAATATTTGAAGTAGAGTATAACATGTTCGGACTAAGCATAGGAGCCATGCTAATGCAGGAGGGTCGACCTATCGCTTGCTTTAGTGAAAGGCTCAAAGGAGCTACACTTAACTACTATGTATATGACAAGGAGTTATACTCTTTGATTGGAGCTTTCATGATTTGGCAACATTATTTATTACCTAAAGAATTTGTGATCTATACTAACCTTAAATCATTAAGATATTTGAAGAGATTGTCTAGGAGACAAACTTAGTAGGTTGAGTTCATGGAGGGATCCTCTTATATTGTCAAATACAAGAATGGTAAGAATAATGGAGTAGCTAACGCCTTATCGTGACAATATACCCTCTTAACCAAATTGTAGACTAGATTACTTAGATTTTATATGATGAAGAACTTGTATGCCAAGGATCCACACTTTGGCTTGATCTATGCCTAGTGTAAAGATGGTTGAACTCTTAATGACTATCACAGGGAGGACGAATACTTATTCAGAAAGAAAAAGTTATGTATCCTAACTTGTTCGATGCAGGAATTACTTGTAGACAAGGCACATGGAGGAGGACTATTTGAATACTTCGGTAAGCACCAAACACATGAGATATTAGCCTCTAGATACTTTTGGCCAAGAATCATGAGGGATGTCTAAGTAGTACTAAAGAGTTATGTTACCTAAAGGAAGGTGAAGAGCCTCGCCGAACAAGGACAATACTTACCTTTTTTTATCCTGACCAAACCATGATCTAAGCTAAGCATGAACTTTATGTTAGGTTTATCGAGGACATCCCAAAGGAAGGACTTCATCATGATGGTTATAAACCAATTTAGTAAGATGGCATACCTTGTGTCATACTCAAAAACTAACGATGCTTCAATTATCTCTTTTCTTTTCATGCAAGAGAGCATCAAGCTCTAAGAAATGCTCAAAGCCATTATATTAGACCAAGACCCAAAATTCAAGAGCCACTTCTGGAGGACATTATGGAAGTAAATGGGAACTAAGTTATTATTCAACATGTCCTATAAACTCCACAATTATGTAGTCTGAACTCTAAATTAAACCCAAATGTCTTAGATAACTTTATAATTTAACAAGGCTAGATAAACTAAACATGTTATTAAATTATAAACTCTAAACTATTTTAAAGAGAAAACCCCTAATATACTAATAGAAACCCTATTCACATATAAAAACCATAAACCCTATATGCGTGTAAATACTAAAAATTGAACCCAAATATGATAAAAACCTTACAACTAAAATTTTAAGCTTACAAACATACAAATTTACTTTTATAGTGATAAAACATAAATTTGGTTCAATTACTAAACGATACACTTAATTGTGTAAAATTGCTAATGAATAGAGATAATTTCTAAATGCTAATAAACGTAAGAGTACTAAATTAGTTTACAAAATTGACAATATTATTTTATAATTGTTAGTAACTTTATATATATATATACATATATGTATGTATAAATTCGTGTTGTATGAATTTAATTATTTGAACTTAATTTTATTACTTATTTGTTGTTTATGTATTATATAGTAAATGTTAATTTTATATCTTAAAATTTTCTCAATAATTATAATATGTATTACTCTAAATATTATTTATAAGGTTAGAAATATTGAAAGAAATATCCAAAATTTTATTTAATTATTTATTTCCTTACCTTTCCTTTTTCCTTTTGATTTCCCTTTTCTTTTTCAATTTATAATTATTACATATACAAGAAATATTTTAATTAATATTTTGACGAAAAGTCAAAATTTCCTTTTCAAAACTTTATCTTCTTTTTCTTTTCCTTTTCTTTTTCCTCCTTATTACCGTAGGACATCTAGCCATCTAGAACTCTCTCTAATTCTCTTGATTTATCCTAAATTAACACACAAAATTGACTTATCTTCTCTTTCATTTTGGACCAAAAACTCTTTCTCTCTCTCCCCCATCTTCTTCTTTTAGTTTTCTTCTCTTTGCTCCCACCTAACATTCTACCAAAATTCAACCTTCTATTCCACAATTTAACTAACACTAAGAGAGGGAAACAAAGAGATTTCTACATAAAAAAATTTATCAAGAACAAGTAAATATACCACCATTATATTTTATTAGAATCAGTTTCATTATGTAAATTAAGTTTTATGTATTTTCATGTATATTTTTATGTAGTTCTATACTTGATGTATTAGCTTATATCCTAGTATTTTGTTGTAAGAAATCTTGTGTATATGTATGTAGTTTCAACATATGCAAGTTTAGTCTTTTAGAGAGGTATTTAAATGTGTAAATATGTACTTAGATACATAGATATATACTCACATATATGGATATGTATATATAGTTTAGTTATGTATATGTACATTCCTATATATATATTTATATATATGCCTATATACATATATATCATAATATGTACATAACACATACATTAAATAAATTAAGTATTTATACATAGATATAAATAAAATAAAAAGTATATAAGTACATCTATAATGTATTATATCAAATTTCCTTAAAAATATATTAAGAATGTCGTGCTCCAAAAATGTGGAGTCGTAATAGTCTTGCCATATGAGTCATTCTAAGATAAAAACTGACCTTACAGTTGCTATCTTAGACTTAGTTCACATTAGGTGTGTCACAACTCGAATGGGGGTCTAGTTGTGGCAATACCACTATGTAATACAGAAAGATTCAAGATCAAACACCATCCTTAATCAAAGGCTTTCAGCATACTACACGAGGCATTTCACAATTGCTTCTCCCTCCTAGTAACTAGTATTAAGTAATAGCTGAGCATATAATTTAATGTTATAATATCCAATTAAAACTAACATCAACATAAATAAGAGGGAATATACAGTTTTCCCCTATGAACAGTCATACAGTACTAGGATAAGATATCAATAGTAGTCTAAGCTACTAAATAAACTAAAGATACTTAATAATTTAAAGTAGGGATTCCAAACATAAGTAGTACTATTAACTTGAGCTCTCATCTCGTTCTTACTAATCAACCTAAAGCTCGTGTGGCTAACCTCGAGCATCCTGCAGCTTGGCTCCAGCTAAAGATCCTATTGTAATAACAAACTATAGGAGGGGTAAGCTCAACTGCTTAGTGAGTAACTTTCATACTTTAATAACAAACAATATCAAACAAGTTATTAATCAAGCGTATGAATGCATGGACAAGCCTATGAAATGCAATAATATATATAGTCGGCTGGTAATTATATACATCACGGTTTTAATGCCTATTGTTGCCTAAGTTAGGAAGTATTTAATCATGTCAGGACCCAAATATCTACGTCCAATTCATAGTCTCTTAATAGACATGGCATAACCATAAGTAAAAGGTGGCACTCCCTATAGCCGAGTAGTTCCCAAAGGTCGTCATACAATAACAATCTTAATACACAATATGTAACATGGATCTAACTAAGTATGATCTTACATTATACTATATGATGCTAACACCCTTGATTACATGTTGTAAGATACATTGTATGTCCAATTTTAATTAAGGTTTGCATATTTATTAACTCAAATTCGTAGGTAGTTAATCAATTATATTTAGACACTCCAATATCCTAAGTTTTAATGCAACAAGCATAGACGTTCTTAATACCTTAAGATATTTTGCAAGAAAGATTAATCATAACAAGCACATATAATATCCCATATCCCCTAACATGCAACAAGTTCAGTTATCTGATATAATTAGATAATTAACTAGCTATAAACACAAAACAAGTAAGGGGAGTAGTATTATAAACCCTAAGAAATCAGTAATTGAACCCTAATTCAAGTTCAAATATCCTAAACTGTACAATAAGTCGATAAAGCTAGTAACAATAAAATATTATGAAATTTAATAAATCAAATATAACACCAATAACAAAACTGTAGGAATTGATTGAAACCTTAAATCGCGTATTGAAACCTTAAATCGCGTACTAAAATTGATTTATGTACCATTAATCAAAATTGAACCCGAATTTGTTCAAAACCCTAAAATTATAAATATAAGCTTATAAAATAATTAAATATTACTCAATAGTAATATAATTATAGTTGATTACAATTTTCAACTAAATCGCCTATTCGCATAAAATTTTAACGAAATTTCTACAATAACTTGTAAAAATTATAAATGTAATGGGTACCAATTAAATTAATAAATTTACACAAAAATTTCAAAATTAATTTATGATGATTATTGTTATAATTTATATGTTCAGAAAAATTATATATATTTATTATTAATTTTTATTTTCTTCCTTTTTCTTTTTCTCTTTTCTTTCTTTTCTTCTTTTTCTTTGCTTGCCACGTCCTGGAACTGGAATGAAAAATATCTAAATAGCAACCCATGTGATGAAAATCAAAATGACAAGTGTTGATTAAACAATGAAAGAAAAATTTGAAATGATTAATTTTGTCTCATCCTTATTAATGTAAAAGTTTAGGATAATATTTCAACTTATCTTCTTTTCCTCCAAATTGCTGATCATGTAGGAAAATAAAAGAAGAAGTAAAATATGGAAAAAAATAAAAAGAATTCAATCTACAATCTTTTGTATGATATACGGCAACTACCACGACTAGCCCCCTCGGGTCGTAACAAGTATAATCATTCAACCATGACACTTAATAGTCTCTGTAGTCCTTGATTGCATCCAACTCAATATCCTTATCACTTGAAAAATATAATTAAGGTCTATGAGCATTCTACTTGCATTAGCTAACCAGGCTTATTGCTCACTAATCTTAATTTAGTTGTTTTCGTAATTTGGACATATTTTCTTCATTTTAACTCCGTTTTCTATGATCTTATAGTCCTTTTCTATGATTTTATAGTCCTTTTCATTGTTTTTGAATTATCTTTCATTTGGTGAAGTTATTTCTAAGTTTCTAAGTCAACAAGTTTTAGGTTTGGGCTTTACAACATCATAGGCCTAAATAGTGAGTTAGGTCACTTTAGGGTTTGGGCTTGGTTTTGACCTTAGGTCTTAAACTTAATAATTTGGGCTTTTTTTAAGCATTTGAATTAGGCTTTTTCTACCCAACTCCTTAAAATTTTAAAGTAGGCCTTAGTATACTCTTATAGGCCTAAATGAGCCTTTTTATTAAGTTTGAGGCTCTAAATCACTAAAGAGCTTATGGTGAGTGTCTTGGATAAGCCTTTGGGCTTAATGGGCCCCTTAATTAATTCGTTTTAAGCCCTTTATCATAAGGTTCAGATCTAGTCATTGATCCTTATAGGCTCTAGGGTTAGTTAATTTAGGCTTTTTGAGCCCAAATGACCTTCTAGGGTCTTAAGCCTAAACTCACTTGTCTTTTTAGGCTTAAGCCTAACATTAAACTTAAGTTTAGCCCACTTTTATTAAGATTATAGATTTGGACATTAAAGTTATAGTGGTTATTAACACTATTTTTAAGCCTCTCTTCACTAACTAAATTAGTTTAGGGCCTTCACTACACTTTAGCTTACTTAACTTAGTTAATTAGATCCTAAATCATACTTAACACTAATTAATTATGTCATTAAGTTAATAAATCAAATAATACAGATCTGGTGGGTTCATGGAAGTAGTAGCCACTTGGTGTTCTTAAGGCCATTTCCTCCATTTTCATGCAATACTTAATTTTATGATGATTATACTTAAGTATCCTATGTGTAAACCTCATGAATTTAACTATTTGAAAATAGAATTGAATTCTAGTACTGTAAATAACTTCATGAGTCAATAAGGCTAAGTAAGATAAAAATTTTATTAAATTATAAATTTAAATATATTATAAGTAATAAAAATCCTAAAAATTCAATCAAAACCTAAATTGCATATGAAAACCATAAATCCTACATTGCATATGAAAACCATAAACCCTATATACACATAAATACCCGTGATTGAACTTAAACTTGACAAAAGCCTTAAAACTATAACTTTAAGCTTATAAAATGAATAAATTTACCCCAATAGTAATAAAACCCTAAATGAATATAATTATTGACTACTACAAGTAATTGCGTGAAATTGCTAACAAACACGTTGAGATAATTCTTAAATATTATAGACGTAATGGGTAATAATTTAATTAACAAATTTTATAAAATTTAATATTATTTCGTAATTACTAAATTTATAATTTTTATATTTAGAAAAGTCTAAATTGTTTTTTGATTTTTCTTCTTTTCTCTTTCTTTTTTTCCTTTTCCTTTTTCCTTCCCAAATTTTTTCCCTTGTCACATCTAGCTTCCAAATTCTACTTCGGCTGCCTTGTGTAAACTGTTTTTACCATGTGCTCATTATGAGGATAAGCCAAAGCCATTAGATAAGGCTTGTGTCAAATCACTTAATTATCTTCCCTTGCTTTTTCTTTTTTTGCTTAATACATGATCAGTTGGAACAAAAAGAAACAAACATACACTTCTTCCTTTGATTTTCATTTCAAACATAAAAAGAAAGCAAAACCCCAAATATACATTTTCCTCTTCTGACCAAAGGAACTCCCTACCATTTTCTTTTTCGCTTTGTATTTTCCATCTATATATTTCAATAATCAAGAAGAAGAAGAAGAAGAAGCTTTCCATTCCATTACTCATCAAATTACTAAGAGAAATAGGTAAATAGTATGTATATTATAATTATTTTGTAATAATCATTTATATGAATTCTTTTCTATACTTGTATTTTGTGGAATTTTTATGTATTATAGAGTTATGTAATGGGTTTATATATAAAATTAGTATTTCCTTATGATATATGTTCATATATGTATAAATATTAAGGTATATTCATGTGTACATACATGTTATATTTGATTCTACGAATATTTAGTATAAAAGATTTGGGTACATGTATATATATGCATATATAATAGTATGTATAGTAGGTATTTTCATTATATATATGTATTTGTATAAAGATGTGGCTGTATATGTATATATGTATAAAATATAAAATACAAGTATAACATGTAAATATATATAGGTATCGCGTATATATGTATATACGTATAGCATATGTAGAATATTTAGGGTCATATTATTTAATTACATAAGTATATATATATGTATAAAAATACATATATNAAATTAATTTATGATGATTATTGTTATAATTTATATGTTCAGAAAAATTATATATATTTATTATTAATTTTTATTTTCTTCCTTTTTCTTTTTCTCTTTTCTTTCTTTTCTTCTTTTTCTTTGCTTGCCACGTCCTGGAACTGGAATGAAAAATATCTAAATAGCAACCCATGTGATGAAAATCAAAATGACAAGTGTTGATTAAACAATGAAAGAAAAATTTGAAATGATTAATTTTGTCTCATCCTTATTAATGTAAAAGTTTAGGATAATATTTCAACTTATCTTCTTTTCCTCCAAATTGCTGATCATGTAGGAAAATAAAAGAAGAAGTAAAATATGGAAAAAAATAAAAAGAATTCAATCTACAATCTTTTGTATGATATACGGCAACTACCACGACTAGCCCCCTCGGGTCGTAACAAGTATAATCATTCAACCATGACACTTAATAGTCTCTGTAGTCCTTGATTGCATCCAACTCAATATCCTTATCACTTGAAAAATATAATTAAGGTCTATGAGCATTCTACTTGCATTAGCTAACCAGGCTTATTGCTCACTAATCTTAATTTAGTTGTTTTCGTAATTTGGACATATTTTCTTCATTTTAACTCCGTTTTCTATGATCTTATAGTCCTTTTCTATGATTTTATAGTCCTTTTCATTGTTTTTGAATTATCTTTCATTTGGTGAAGTTATTTCTAAGTTTCTAAGTCAACAAGTTTTAGGTTTGGGCTTTACAACATCATAGGCCTAAATAGTGAGTTAGGTCACTTTAGGGTTTGGGCTTGGTTTTGACCTTAGGTCTTAAACTTAATAATTTGGGCTTTTTTTAAGCATTTGAATTAGGCTTTTTCTACCCAACTCCTTAAAATTTTAAAGTAGGCCTTAGTATACTCTTATAGGCCTAAATGAGCCTTTTTATTAAGTTTGAGGCTCTAAATCACTAAAGAGCTTATGGTGAGTGTCTTGGATAAGCCTTTGGGCTTAATGGGCCCCTTAATTAATTCGTTTTAAGCCCTTTATCATAAGGTTCAGATCTAGTCATTGATCCTTATAGGCTCTAGGGTTAGTTAATTTAGGCTTTTTGAGCCCAAATGACCTTCTAGGGTCTTAAGCCTAAACTCACTTGTCTTTTTAGGCTTAAGCCTAACATTAAACTTAAGTTTAGCCCACTTTTATTAAGATTATAGATTTGGACATTAAAGTTATAGTGGTTATTAACACTATTTTTAAGCCTCTCTTCACTAACTAAATTAGTTTAGGGCCTTCACTACACTTTAGCTTACTTAACTTAGTTAATTAGATCCTAAATCATACTTAACACTAATTAATTATGTCATTAAGTTAATAAATCAAATAATACAGATCTGGTGGGTTCATGGAAGTAGTAGCCACTTGGTGTTCTTAAGGCCATTTCCTCCATTTTCATGCAATACTTAATTTTATGATGATTATACTTAAGTATCCTATGTGTAAACCTCATGAATTTAACTATTTGAAAATAGAATTGAATTCTAGTACTGTAAATAACTTCATGAGTCAATAAGGCTAAGTAAGATAAAAATTTTATTAAATTATAAATTTAAATATATTATAAGTAATAAAAATCCTAAAAATTCAATCAAAACCTAAATTGCATATGAAAACCATAAATCCTACATTGCATATGAAAACCATAAACCCTATATACACATAAATACCCGTGATTGAACTTAAACTTGACAAAAGCCTTAAAACTATAACTTTAAGCTTATAAAATGAATAAATTTACCCCAATAGTAATAAAACCCTAAATGAATATAATTATTGACTACTACAAGTAATTGCGTGAAATTGCTAACAAACACGTTGAGATAATTCTTAAATATTATAGACGTAATGGGTAATAATTTAATTAACAAATTTTATAAAATTTAATATTATTTCGTAATTACTAAATTTATAATTTTTATATTTAGAAAAGTCTAAATTGTTTTTTGATTTTTCTTCTTTTCTCTTTCTTTTTTTCCTTTTCCTTTTTCCTTCCCAAATTTTTTCCCTTGTCACATCTAGCTTCCAAATTCTACTTCGGCTGCCTTGTGTAAACTGTTTTTACCATGTGCTCATTATGAGGATAAGCCAAAGCCATTAGATAAGGCTTGTGTCAAATCACTTAATTATCTTCCCTTGCTTTTTCTTTTTTTGCTTAATACATGATCAGTTGGAACAAAAAGAAACAAACATACACTTCTTCCTTTGATTTTCATTTCAAACATAAAAAGAAAGCAAAACCCCAAATATACATTTTCCTCTTCTGACCAAAGGAACTCCCTACCATTTTCTTTTTCGCTTTGTATTTTCCATCTATATATTTCAATAATCAAGAAGAAGAAGAAGAAGAAGCTTTCCATTCCATTACTCATCAAATTACTAAGAGAAATAGGTAAATAGTATGTATATTATAATTATTTTGTAATAATCATTTATATGAATTCTTTTCTATACTTGTATTTTGTGGAATTTTTATGTATTATAGAGTTATGTAATGGGTTTATATATAAAATTAGTATTTCCTTATGATATATGTTCATATATGTATAAATATTAAGGTATATTCATGTGTACATACATGTTATATTTGATTCTACGAATATTTAGTATAAAAGATTTGGGTACATGTATATATATGCATATATAATAGTATGTATAGTAGGTATTTTCATTATATATATGTATTTGTATAAAGATGTGGCTGTATATGTATATATGTATAAAATATAAAATACAAGTATAACATGTAAATATATATAGGTATCGCGTATATATGTATATACGTATAGCATATGTAGAATATTTAGGGTCATATTATTTAATTACATAAGTATATATATATGTATAAAAATACATATATTAATAGTATAGTATATATAAATATACGAGTATATTTTAATAGTACATATATAATATACTATAATACTAAATCAATAAATAAAGCAAGGTAGTATATATATAAGTATATGTGTTGTGAGTTTAAAAGAAAATGGAAAATAATTAATTTGAAAAAATTTAATAAAATATAATAATAAACATAATTATATAAATATTACATAAAATACTAAAAATAGGGAAAAATTTTGAAAAATATACAAATTCATGAAAAGGACACGTAGCACTTTCTTATGCTGCTACATCAACATTTCATAAAAAATTAATTAAATTCATAATAATAATAATAATTAACAAGAAAATTATCAAAGTAGTAAAAATGAATTAAATAAGTATTAAACCTTAAAAATAGCAAATTACATAAATTTTGATAAAATAAACTTAAAAATAAGAAAATTGCAAAATATAAAATTTAGATATTTATTAAATCATAAATATATAAAGAAAAGTTTAAAATAATAGTTTATAATTATTTAAGTCAAAATAATAGAATTTGTAATATTTTTAAACTATGATGAAAAAAATGGGTTATAACATCCAAAACGGATCTCGTTACGTAAAAGTACGTTCGGAAACGATAAAAATTGACTATAAGTCATAAAAATTGATATGAAAACAAAAAAGTTATACGTAACTCAAAATTTAAGATAAACCGAGAAAAATATGTAGAAGATTTAAGTTAAACTATGTTTATACTATATTTAGGTTATAGTGGGAAACTAAGCAAATAATGATAGATATTTAGTTAATTGAAGAACCTAATGATTATCAAGTTTTGAAAATCTCAAAGGTAAGGAGAGCAGGCATTAACCTAAGTGAGAGAGTTCTGATGATCTACTATTTGCTTATTGCTTGATGCTGAATGTTGCTTGTTGGGTGATACTGATTGTTTGTTGAATGACTAATTGCTTTGCATACTATTATCTATATGATCACTTTCTTAAATTAGTAAATATAACTATTCGACTAAAATAACCAATTATATTTGTCTTATGTTTCTAACCCCATTAGTATATTGATAGAGAGTACTAGCTTTGTAAATTTTTTAGAAAAGTATTTTTTGAAATCGTTTTTCCAATCTTAAGTAAATTTTATATGATTTCAATAAGGGTTTGTAGTGTCCATGAAAGATATTTTTATTGTTAAGACAAAACTAGCATAGTATCTCCAATTGATTATGAAAGGACTAGCATATTTGTACCCGTAGGGTTAGATATAGGATATATGTTGATAGCGAGAGGACTCGCTTTGTGTGCTCAAGAGGCCTTTGATATGTTTAGTAGATGGCCCTAATTAAGGTCCATTTATATTGATTGCTGTTTCTTGGCTAGGGTAATAATCAAGTGTCGTTTGGTGAGACGTTGCCTTGAGCAGCCTCATGCAGTTAAGGTGAGGTGCTCCGTACGAGTAAGTAAAAAGAAAAAATTGATGTGTAGGCGATGTAAATATACACCTTCCATAATTCTAGACTTTTATGGATATGTTGCTTACATTCATCACTCTTGCATTCATTTCGTATGTAGATAACTCGCATATGTGCTACTAATGGTTGATAACTTGATTAAACAGTAGTAGTAAGAAACGAACTTACTGAGCCGTAATTTGCTCACTCCCTTATAATTTCTTTTGCAAGTTCTTTTAAGTAAGGAGTAGGATAATCTTGAGAGCAGAAGTACAAACCAAAGATAGGTTTGATATTGTTAGAATTAATTAAAACACATTTAGTTAGTATAGAAACAATTCATGTAAAAAATATTTATATGATAGGATTATGTATAATATAGTATTTCTTGTAAATTATTAAGTTGTTTTACCTTATCTTAGTATTTGGTAGGGGATACCAATTCTCTACGATTTTAATGGACTGTAGAATATTAGACATCTATAGTCATTTATATTTTACAGTAAGTCAATTAATTAAAAATAGAAAACCCTAGTGACTAATTATTTAAAGTCTCATAATCTATAACTTGCAAGGTGGTTTTCATATCATGGGTGCATATATGATATGAAAATATTAGGTAATCCTACTAAGTCCCCTTTTAGGTCATGACACTATGCATTTACTTATCTAAAACTATAATCATTACATAAAAATGTGTAAAAATATAGGGTAGGGGACATGTGAGTGGCGACATGTGGAAGAAAGTAGGGTTTTATCAAATTTCTTATTTATCTAAACCCAAAAATCAACACAACACTATGCAATTTTGTACTACTAGTGTTATATCACTTACCCAAGTGTATTTTCATTTTACTAACCTCTACTTGTTCTTCTTATAAACCCAAAGCATTACTGTAAAGTAAGGTTTAACTATGAAAATGCAAACTCTTAACACTATGATATTTGAAAAACTTAAGAAAAACTCACCTATCCACTGTAGACACCCAATTTTTGCCCTCTTCTCCCCTTACCCCTCGTAATTCTAATGTTTTCTTTTTTAATAGGGTCCTAATTCAAAATAATAAATAAATAAATATAGAATAAATAAAAAAATTGAAAAATGATAAAAAATACAAAAAAATGGAAAAAAAGAAAAATTATAAATATTTTTCAAGAAAGTAGATTTTTAAAAAGAAAAAACGGTTTAGGGTTAATTGATTTAGTTTTGTCTTGGTTTAAATAGCTTTATTTTAAAGAGTAATGTTATTTAAGTGTGATTTAATTGTAATAAATATTAAGGTATAAGCTAATGGTTGAACGGATAAGCATATGATCATTAGCATTGAATTAGTTTGAGGTTATGAGTTTGAATCTTACTAAACACATACATGCCTTCTATTTTTTTCTTTCATTTGCGAAAGTCAATTAAGTGTACAAGATTCAATTTTACTTTTAAATTTTATCAAATCTTTTGAATTTAATGCGATAAAGATTTATGAGATTCAAATCAAATCTAATTCTTATTAAATCAGATTTGAATTGATATAAAATATTCAAATCTATTTTAGACTGATTGGTTTTCTGAATTTTATAAATACTAATCACGCAATGCAAAAAAGGGAGACAATTACACATTCGCCAAAAAGTCTCTCTCTTAACTAACCCAACCATCCTCTTCACAACCCGAACTCCAGCAGTGCAGCAAAATTGACCACTTTACACAATAGCAACCACGCGTCTACCTACTACTATCGCACTTCTCTTCACTCACTGTACAGCTAAATCGCAGTACATACCATCCACTTCACAGCACGCTAAGGCCATAAATACGCTGTCTACACACACCAATCTGCACAAGCAACCAACATCCATCCACATAGCCAACGGCAACTGCAGTGCCTGGACTCTACAACTTAACAGCATCCCATTGGCAACAACAACACATTAGCTAACGTCCAGTTACACACTTCACGCCCCAGTTTTAGCTTCATGTTACTGCACTTCATCAAAGGATATTGTGCAGTATTGCACGTGCCAATCACGGTCACATCCCAATCCTCTATTGCATGACCAAGCACAGCTACCCAAACAGACCCAACGTAGTTGCAACTCCAAAATCCACACAATAGCTGCTATAACCCATCCACGCTCGACCAGTCTTCACTACACTCGATACACTCCACCAAATAACCTCCACACTTCAAACCCAACACCATCTGCACTATCACAACCATCTCTATAACTAAACAAAATGCACACACTCCATGATTGCAACGAATCCTTACACCAATCAACAAGCCCCCATGGACACTTCAATCACTCGTGTACACAACCCCATCCTTACATGCTCAACCACTGTCTTTCCTCATTTGTCTCTAACCAGATGAGTAGCTCCAAGCAATAACAAGATCAACATAGCTTCGGTCACACACACATATCTGCAGTTCGCTGTCCATATCCGCGTGTCACTACACAGTCTATGCATGACCGAACACTGCATACTATTTACGCATGCTTAACTCACCCAACTATAGTCACGACTCCGATCAGCACTAATGACTAGTCCCGAATGCCCTTCATCATCCGCAGACACCAATTACTCAACACTAGTTAATAGCTTAACCCAAACGCTGCTACACAACGTTGACAACACCCTACAACCGTATGCAACAGCCATTGACAATTCATCCATGTGTCAACGGCTTCAACAACATCAAACAGTTCCTTCACCGAGCAGCCCAAATTAGGTTCGATTTTGAGTTTTTATTTTATTATATATATTAAATATATTTTATTATATTTAGTTATTTATTTATGTAGGTAGTTGTTTAATTGGAATAATATATATGTTTTAGCTTAGGTATTTTGTTTGGCATTAACTCTTTGTTTTTTTAGGATTTTTCATTTACAAAAAATATATTTTAGAAATGAAAATCAATAAAATTTTCTAAGATGTTTTAAGGAGTTTATTTTTAACATTTAAGAATTAAGACCCTTTAGATTCTTTTTGAACAAATTAAATTGATAAATACTTAAACCCCGTTAGTTTTCAAAATTAAAATAAACTAATACACTAAAGTTTTTGGAAAGAACTATGAATGTTTGATCCTGACTAATAGGTACGTACACACCTTTGAGACGACGTTAAAATTTGTAGAAACTTAGTTTTTTTTTTTTTTTTTTTCTTAAAAATATTTTTTAAAGGACAATTTTAATAAATAAAGCCTAATTTCAGAAAAAAGATAGTAGTACCCATTGAGGTTTAATAGGTTAGCCCCAATATTCAAAATTCTCTAGTTTTTATTAAATTGAAATTAAAAATTGGTAGCTAAATTGTAGTCAATCTACCCAATAGATTATGATTTCTCTTTTTTTTTTTAACTTCAATCGAGTAGTGACTCTAAAAGTTTTTTAATAAAAAAAAAACCCAGAATTTCTCATTTTCTTTAATTGAGGATTAATACTGAATAGATTAGGGTTTAGTATTAATCAGAAAATGGGATATGAAATTTAAATAAAGAAAACAAAAAATTTAAGCTCGACAGTTTAGCCACTCTAGTGGGGACACCATCATGAGGGCTAGCTACTAAAATTTATTGAAATTAGGATTATTTTTCAAAAAAAATATTTGAGCCAATTATTATTTTATTTTATTCTATTTTGTATATTAACATGTTTGTTGTAGCTCATCTATGGGGTTGTCTTGGGTTTTTATTTTATTTTTCCACATCATAAATGCATGGTAGATACGATTAGAACCAAGCTGTCCTAAGACCTTAGGAGGAAGGCCATTGTGTAAGCTTCGGATGTTATGGGGCAACCACCTTCCAGAGCTGATTAAGCTAGCCCACTTAAGTTCAAAAGTGACCGCAGAACCATTACTTTAAAAAACGTAGTGGTCGTAGAACTTAAGGACCTTTAAAACCCACCTTAATTGCATACACAAATCCTAACCAATGAATAAATAATAATGGGGCATATTACTTGAGGGCCGATATTATGTCAAAATTCTCATATTATTCATGTAATTTTCTATGTATATTAGTTCTATATATAGGGCTCATTCATTATTTCCCTATATTTTATTTTGTAAATTACGTCTTTGTAAATGTAAAAATTCTTAGTAAATTATATGGAATTCCAATATAATTACAACCCTAAACACATAGTATTGCCACATTACTATTTGATCAACGATTTCCTTACATCTATGTGTCTTCATTCTACATTTTTTTCTTATCTTTAGTCACTTGTAATATTCATGCTTGATGATTTCTAAAAGTTAGGTTTTGCTACTCCGTAAAATACCACACTTCTTCTCTTAAGTGAGCAAAAGTTAAAAAATAAATAAATAAAACAATAAAAATCAAACTTGTAAAATAATTTTAGGTAATTACTATTTTACCTAGTATTCTACCAACTAGAAATATTCATTCTTTTGGATAGAGTAGCACTTTGTAAATTTCTTTTCTCGCTTAGAATAAGTAGGATTTCTCTTTTGTAAATAAAATGTCAATAGTGTTGTTCTATAGGTAAATACAGTTTGTAGGCCTAAGTATAGAATCTTAAGAAAGCAATTCCTCATTTACAATTTCATTACTCGAGCTCTATAATATAAAAGCCCTAACCCTTTCTCTCTCTTTTTCAAATAGAAAAAAAGAAGAAGAAGAAATTTGCTAATAGTTACAAATCCTTATGAGATTTGGGGCAAACACAATCACTTAGCCAATTAAGGCAGCTAACCTAAACATATCCACTTGGCTCGAGAAAGCAATCAACCAAACACGAACCCTAGCCCATTAAGATAGTTAAACCAACTCAAAGCTCTTGAGCCATCAAGTCTAACCATGAACCAAGTCAAAATATGAGACCATGAAATATTATCTTAAGCTTAATCCCTGGTATAAACAAAAAGGGCAGTTTATAGTTCTTTCCACCTTAAAAGACATAAATTCTAGTCTATTCAACTCTAAAGAACTAAGTTCGAAATCACACATGAAAGCCTAGAGGCATCAAGACTTATAAGTTTGGGGCAATTTAAGTAAGAGCGCAAAAGGTATGGGGCATTTGGTATTTGAAATTTCACAATTGGGGCATGGGAGCAAGGTCATTTTCTACCCTACAATAAATCAATCCCTATGTAGGGAATTGGTAGCTTACTTTTAAAAGGTTTAAAATGAAAAGAGGTAAGCTATGTCCTATACACTAACCCTTAAACACTTTGAGAGATAAGAGACATCATAGTGAGGATATATTGGACTCATTCTTTAAAGGAAGTCCATCTTGAATTTGATACGTAGACTAAAATGAAGTTAGGCATTCATTTTCAAATCTTAAACATAATTATCCTTTGGTAACCTCATTGAACCGATTTGGAGTCCTTTTAAATGTAAACCCTATTAAGAACCATCCCATAGTAAGGCAATTCGGAGGTTGGGGTCATTAATTAGGAGAGAAAAATAAAATTGATTTGTGCTTACCCTAGTAATAACAATTTAAGAATAACTTTTGTTTTGGACAAATTGTTCCCTTTGTAGAAGAGATAGTACTTTTCCAAATACCTCAAGACCACATACCTTACCTAAGCCCATACACTTGAAACCTTTGGATTTAGGGCCTCGATTCATCTAGAGACAAAGACTCGATAAAAGAGATAATTACTTTTGGGGAGAGAAAAGAAAGAAATGAAATGAAAAAGGAAAAAAGAAGAAAGGAAAAAAAAGGGGGGGAAGAAAAGAAAAGAAAAAAACAAAAACAAAAGAAAGAAAGGGGTAGAAAGGCCTAAACATCAAGCTTAAGAAAAGCCCTAACCAAAGGAGGCCTTAAGGCTCAAGTTGCTCTAAAAACACAAAGTCTTCAATCGCATTTCCAACCACAAACAAAAAACCCCATATTCATTTCAAAATCGCAGCCCCAACACAAAACCCCATATCCATTTCAAAATCACACTCCAAATTGCCACAAGACCTTTCTATCTACTTAAATCTCAAACACAAGACCTCCTCACCCCCAATATCTCCTTGCTCAAAGCTCTTTTGATCTTAAGGGGTAATTTATCTTTAAAAAAAATTATTTTTGAAACTGGGGCAAGTACACATTTATTTTTTTTTCTAAGGGTTTTTGACTTATACGCTCGGGTTAGAATAAAAGGATTTTTTTCAAAATTGACCCTCTCATTAAGCTCTTTTGAAACCATTTGACCAAAAGCTCGATTTACAATATTGAACCCAAAAAGACTTAACAAATTGATCAACGCGTATCACTTGTAAATTGGATTGTAATTTTTGGAATAGCAATCAAAAGCGAAATCTAGATCGAGAATACGTAAGGAAGTCCTCTTTAACTAGACTAATTGTAAGTTAGCTTTTCCATAGGAAATGAATGTTTAAAATCATAAGGACTCACCAAGAAGTTCGGTATTAAGGCTAGAGACTAAGACGGATATGACATGCCCTACATGGTTACTAAGGAAGGGGATGCTCATAGCACTGGTTCCTTAAATGAGAATTTGTATTTGTTAACAAACTTTCAAGAAAAACAAAAAAAAAAAAAGAAAAAGAAGATAAAAGAAAGGAAAAGAGGGAAGGAAAGTAAAGGCTTGTTACAAGTTTTTTTTTTTTCCATTAGTTTTCAAATCCATGTTAGCCTTGGTGGTGAAATCTTCAATTCAGCTCATAAACAGTCTTCACCAATGTCCTCCTTTGTAAATTTCTCAAAATCAAGAGTTCTTTTGAATCGGTTATGTCCATTAGTTTTACTTTTTCAACTGTAATATAGAGTTTTAGTTAGCCCGTAAGGTACTTACCTTTTGCCCATCTCATTTAAGGTTCTAGCCAGCTCAAGGAGTGTTGTCCCTATCCATATCTTCATTAGGGTTTTAGCTAACTCATGGAGTGCTACCACCATCCATATTAAGGTGTTAGCCAGCTCATGGAGCATTATCTCCATCCATATTAGGGTTTTAGTCAGCCCATGGAGTATTGTCCCAATCCATATCTTCATTAGGGTTTCAGCCAGCTTATGGAGCATTGTCCCCATCCATAACTTCATCAGGGTTCTAGATAGCTCATGGAGTGCTATCCCCATCCATATCTTCATCAAGGTTCTAGCTAGCTTATAGAGCGTAGTCCCAATCCGTCTTAGCCAGTACAAGGAGCGCTTCATTCGCCTTAATTAGTTAGCCCATAGGGGACATGGCCAAGTTCCTAATATCTTTCAAGGTCTTAGTCAGCTCATAGAGTGTATCACCAGCCTTGGTTAGTCAGCCCATAGGGGGTACAACCAAGTTCTCAATATCTTTTAGGGTCTTAGCCAGCTCATGGAGCACTTCGCCTACCTTTATTAGTCAACTCATAGGGGGTACGATCAAGTTCTTATTATCTTTTAGGGTCTTAGCCAGCTCACGGAGCACTTTGCCCACCTTGGTTAGTCAACCCATAGGGGGTACGACTAAGTTCTCAATATCTTTTAAAGTCTTAGCCAGCTCATGGAGTGCTTCACCTGCCTTGGTTGGTCAGCCCATAGGGGGGCACAACCAAGTTTCTCAATATTTCTTTAGAGTCTTAGCCAGCTTAAGGAGTACCTTTCCCGCCTTAGTTAGTCAACCCATAAAGGGCATGACTAAGTTCTCAAATATTTTCTTTAGGGTCCTAAACAGCTTAAGGAGCACATCACCCACCTTGGTTAGTCATCCCATAGGGGGCATAACCAAGTTCTCAATATCTTTTAGGGTCTTAGCCGGCTCAAGGAGTGCTTTACTTATTTTGGTTAGTTAGCCCATAGGGAATACAACCAAGATTTCAATAACTTTAGGGTCTTAGCCAACTTAAGCAGTGCTTTAACCGCCTTGGTTAGTCAGCCTATAAGGGGTATGACTAAGTTTTCAAATATTCTCTTTAAGGTTTTAGCCAACTCAAGGAACGCTTCGCTCGCCCTGGTTAGTTAGCCCATATAGGGCATGACCAAGTTCTTAATATCATTTTAAGGTCTTAACCAATTTAAGGAACACTTTGCCTACCTTAGTTAGTCAGCCCATAAAGGGCATGGCCAAGTCATTAACATCTCTTTAAGGTATTAGCCAGCTTAAGGAGTGCTTTGCCTGCTATGGGTAGTTAACCTATAGGGGGTACGTTCAAGTTTTTAATATCTCTCTAGGGTCTTAGCCAACTCAAGGAGTGCTTCATCCACCTTAGTTAATCAACCCATAAGGGCACGACCAAGTTTCTCAATATCTCTTTGGTTATTAACTAGCTCATGGAATGCTTTGCCCATTCACTCAAGGTTCCTATTAGCCTATAGGGGCACTACCCACACCACTGTTCTTTACAAGTTTCTATCACCAAATCCCCAATGGATCGACCCTAGGATAGCTAGTTAATCATAGCACTGCTTAAGACAGGGTTAGTTCCAAGGCAAAAATTGTGTTTTTTTATTTTCCTTTATGGCAATATTTTACTCGAACTTCACTACAAAAAGGAGTAGCTGTAGATACTCTATCTTTGCCCTCCCCTCGTAGTTCTAATTTTTGCTATTTTAATAAGGTCCTAATTCAAAATAAAAATAATAATAAATAAATATAAAATAAATTTTTTTTTTTCTGGTGATTAACTAGCTATCCTAGGGTCGATCCATTGGGGATTTGGTGATAGAAACTTGTAAAGAACAGTGGTGTGGGTAGTGCCCCTATAGGCTAATAGGAACCTTGAGTGAATGGGCAAAGCATTCCATGAGCTAGTTAATAACCAAAGAGATATTGAGAAACTTGGTCGTGCCCTTATGGGTTGATTAACTAAGGTGGATGAAGCACTCCTTGAGTTGGCTAAGACCCTAGAGAGATATTAAAAACTTGAACGTACCCCCTATAGGTTAACTACCCATAGCAGGCAAAGCACTCCTTAAGCTGGCTAATACCTTAAAGAGATGTTAATGACTTGGCCATGCCCTTTATGGGCTGACTAACTAAGGTAGGCAAAGTGTTCCTTAAATTGGTTAAGACCTTAAAATGATATTAAGAACTTGGTCATGCCCTATATGGGCTAACTAACCAGGGCGAGCGAAGCGTTCCTTGAGTTGGCTAAAACCTTAAAGAGAATATTTGAAAACTTAGTCATACCCCTTATAGGCTGACTAACCAAGGCGGTTAAAGCACTGCTTAAGTTGGCTAAGACCCTAAAGTTATTGAAATCTTGGTTGTATTCCCTATGGGCTAACTAACCAAAATAAGTAAAGCACTCCTTGAGCCGGCTAAGACCCTAAAAGATATTGAGAACTTGGTTATGCCCCCTATGGGATGACTAACCAAGGTGGGTGATGTGCTCCTTAAGCTGTTTAGGACCCTAAAGAAAATATTTGAGAACTTAGTCATGCCCTTTATGGGTTGACTAACTAAGGCGGGAAAGNCTTTCGTCCCCCTTTCTTGCCAACAAACATCCTTGACTAAAAGGATTTGTTTTGTTTGCCAAAAATGAAGCAAAAAGAGACCCTTCGAATTTTCACCAAAGTAAACTTGCACCTTTTCAACTTTCTTTTTAGTTTGAGTTTATGAGCATGGTTCTTAGGCTTAAAACTAAGGAAAAAAATTATTAAAATGCCACTTTTGTTTACTATGTTTATGTGCCCATATATGTATATTTTCTTAGATTTTTAGCATAGTAAATATGTTATATGTAACTTTAAAAGCATATAAGTTGTATTAAGATGATAACCTAAAAAAAAGTAGAAGAATTGTAAACGTCGCAAATTTAGTTATTTAATAGTAGAATTGAACCCTAATACTATAGATGACTTGATGAGTCGTTAAAGCCGAGTAAGATAAAAATTTAATAAATTATAGATTTGAATATATTATAACTAGTAAAAACCCTAGAAAAATCTGTCAAAACCTAAATCGCATACAAAAACTCTAAATCTGATATTCGCGTAAATACTCGAAATCGAACCCGAACTTAATTGAAACTCTAAAACTATAACTTTAAGCTTATAAAATGAACAAATATCACTTAATAGCGATATAATCAATGTCAATGATAATTATTGACTAAAACGCGTAATCACATGAAACTTTTAATGAAAACATCAAAATAACTTGTACAAAATTATAATCGTAAGTAGTACCAATTAAATTGATAAATTTTTATAAAATTCCAAAATTAATTTATATTTATTATTTCTATGATTTTTATGTTTAAAAAAATTATATATAATTATTTTTAATTTCCTTTTTCTTCCATTTTCTCTATTTTCCTTTCTCTCTTTTTCCTTCTTTTCTTCTTCTCTTCTATTTTCCTTTTCCTACGTGTGAAATTGCAGCTGCAAAAATCAGCAGCTGCAAAAATCAGCAGCCTATGTGCATAAATAAATGTACATGTGTCACAAAATAAAGGGAGAAAGGACAAAAGAATGAAGTACATATCTTATCCTAATTAATGCCTAAATTAAGAAGATAAGTTTCCCTTTTTTTATTATTTTATTTGATCAAATCTGCTAATCTTCACATCCAAGAAAATCTGGAAAAAAAATAAAAAAAATAAAGAGAAACCGAACACATGAAAAGAAGAAGGAAAAGGAAAAAAACAAAACAAAACAAAAAGAAAATTGAGAAGAACAAGAAGAAAACTAAGAAGAAGAAGAGGAAAATATCAATTCAAATAACTAAAAATTAGGTAAGTATATGTGTAATTTATTTGTACATATGTATATTATATAGTATGTGTATGTATATACCAAGTATTTTTTTATATCTTACATATACATATATGTATGCATAAGTAGATAAAGAAAAAAATGTGTATCTCTTCCATTTTGGTATAAATATATGTATGTGGATATGTATATATACATTATTATGTAAAATATCGGTATATGTATATATATGTATGTATAAATAAGAATACATATGTTATGTATTTTGTATTTTTGCCATTTTGGGTGTTGATATATATGTATGTACATGTGAACCTATATGAGTATATATGTACATAATAGTTATTTAATTATATGATATATATAAGTGTAAGTATACATATATCATATATATATATATACATGTGTTTCATATTTTTATATTTATGTACACATGTAAGCTATTTTTCTTATATATGTATATATAGGTATGTGTATGTGTGTATGTGTGGTGTGGATATGTGTACATAAATATATAAACCAAGTCTTTATTTTATATATATATATATATATATATATATATGTATGTGTGTATGTGCGTATAATTATAATAGTAAGTATATGTATAACATATAGTATATAAAGTATACCATACATTAAATAGTATATACGATACAACAATATTTGCTAAATAAAATAAGTTCATAAATATGTAAGAAGTAGGTATATATATATATTACCGTAAGTTAGGAATTACTAATTAAGTAAATTATAAAAATTAATCAAATATAATAATAATTATATATATATATATGTCTGTGTATCGTGAAATACAAATAAATAATAAGAAAATAATAAATAGTAAAAGTAAAAGTAATAATAATAATAACTGTAATAAGTCTAAAATCTTAAAAATAGGTAAAAAAAAAAGTAACTAAGGTTAAATATGCTTAAAATAATAAAATTATCAATTATATGATTTAAATAATTATTAAATCATAAATATATTAAGAAAAAGCTAAAATTAATATTTTATAACTTTTAAATTAAAATAACAAATTTTGTGATATTTTTATATTACAGTTTGAACTGTGAGTCATAATGTTCAAAACGAATCTCGTTACGAAAAAATACGCTTGAAAATGATTAAAATGAACTACAAGTTCATAACGATCCGAGCTAAAACGAAAAAGTTATACATGATTCAACAAAAAGTTCTAATCGACAATTTTGTGTAACTAGGTGAAGTAAACATTACAAATTACGATACTAGTTTAGCTTTAAATTTCTAAACTTACAATTTTCTATATTCCTTATTCTCAAGTGATCACGACTTTGATCCTGATTTGCGATCAGATTACTACAACCTTTGAGTAGAGCATGGCCGAGTAAGTACTCCCGATGACTTTATACTTGTGTTGTGCTTGTAATCAGTATACCTAAATTAAACATTAATAATTTGATGCATGGAGGTGTGGGATGTACATGTATCTGAATACCGATTGAGTATTGTGTAAAAGATTGTGAAACATAATAGCTGAATAATTGATTGCTTGATTTATTACTGCATAATTGAAGGGTTTGTTGATTTTGTTGATCACCTCATAAGTCGACTTAATCATATTCGACTTAACTAAAATTTAATGCATCATGCATAGAGCACGAACATTGCATATAATGTTCTGGTAGTCACCTTATGCGGTTGGTAATGAATGGCCTTAGAAGGATGAATTCCCACATAATTTGATTAATACAGTGCAGGAGCATTGGTATAACAAAACCCTATCTTTGGCTTATGGGTTCTATTAGCACCAGAGATGCCAACCGTAGGTGGCTAAAGGTTATGTTTAGAGACTACCGCTGTAGGGTGTGAGCGTGGACTGTAGAGGCCACCTTATTGCTAGACCTAGATATTTGTATATTACTGACTTTTGGAAATAGAAACCTGTTTCGTAAGACAAGGAGTTTCTATATATATTTATATATGGTTAAAAACCCCAAGTGCTAGAGCCTGGTTATGATTAGTGCCGATGTATCTCCAACCTTTACTTCAGAGGGTGTTAAAGTCGATGTTGTATGTAGCACCGGTCAACTACATATATACTGTTTGGCATACTGCTTGTTCATGCATTCATATGTTTGGTAATAAATTGTTTAATAATTTGTTTGCTAGTATAGTACGAGGGATAACTTACTAAGCTCTTGTAGCTTACTCCCCAATAGTTTTCTCTTGCAGGTTACTAGATGATCGGGCATAGGTTGAGAACTGATAGTTGAGTGCCAACGTCAAGATAAATAGAAGTTAAAATCTAAGGACAGACTGTATGGTTCGTTTGAATTATTATATATATAATTATTAATACTACATTTAAATTTTGTGACTTTAGTGAGTTTGAATTTAAAAACTGTACTACATAATCTTATCGTTTGGTAGGGGATACCGATTCTCTATGATTCTAATGGATTGTGGCTTATTGGATATCCATAGTTACATATATGTTGTCGTAAGTTAATTAAATTAAGAATAATAAAAAATAAAAAACTCTAGCGACTAATTGTTTAGAATCTTGTAATCTCTAACTTGCAAAATGATTTTCAAATCATAGGTACACACATGATATAAAAATTTTAAATAATCCTACTAGACCTTTTTTAGGGTCATGACAAGAATCATTATCATATCTTCAACCCATGCTAGGGCTAAAACATATATATGTATATCCCCACTATATTTTTTTATTTTTCATGTGTATTTTGGTAAGAAATGGTTTTAGGTGCATTTTAGTGGTAGTTTGATGCATGTTCTAGCAAGTTAACTACATAATGTATAGAAAGTCCTAAGAAATCATCTTAAACCACCTCAAACATGTTGAACAACATGCTGTAAAATGTTTATTAATGGGTTAATGACATGACTAATTAAAGATAATTAAAATTTATGACTTAATCTTTCAAGATAAGAGACTAAGTAAGGTCTATAGTAAGTTTAGAAAAACTCACTTAAGACCTAATAAACCATTAGTATCAATTCTAAAACACTTAGTAAAATAGGTTATTTAGTGAACTGATTGGGATAAGTTAGAATCAAGTTTAGGGTCCTAGAATGCAAATTAGGCCTAAATTAACTTAATTAGTGATTAGGGCCATAGAAATATGATTAGGAGCCTAATAAATGAAAAGAATCAAATCTAGATCCTAATAGGAAATGGACTTATCTTAAAGCTTTAGTGAGCCTAAGTGAAGTTAGGCTTAAAGCCCTAAAATGCAAGATAAGTCTAAAAGACCATAAAAAAAAAATGCCCAATGACTTCATGACTAGATCTAATCCCTAAATTAAAAGGCTCATACAATAAAATATAAAAGGCCCATTGAGTTCAAGAGCCCATTAAGACTATAAATTACAGGCCCCTTAATAAGCTAAAGCCTTAAATTAGTAAAAATGTCCCATTTAGGCCACAAGAGTATTATTAAAACCCAAATTAAAAACTATGGAATTTGGATTGAAATTTAAACTTAAAATTCTTAAAGAAAAGCCCAAAAGTCAAGTGTAAGGCCCAATACCTAAAATTAAGCCCAAAGCCTAAAACTATGCTAAACCCCTAAAATTGTCAAACTAACACTATTAACCAACGAATTTGTTTGAACTAAACCGAATTTTTACATGTATAAACACCTAAAAAGGACCTTACTAAACGAAATAACACTAAAAAACAATGAAAATCAACTATAAGAACGCGAAAAATGGACTTAAATTGAAGAAGTTATAGCTAAACAAGTTTAAATAATACTCGGAGATTTAAGGCAGGTTTCAATAATTATGTAGACTTTTAGGTTCTTAAAGAAACCCTCTTCTAATTAATTACATATATATTATTATTATGTTTTATTTGACTTAGTTTCTAATTCAAGAACCTTGAAGATCAAGACAAGTAGGCAAGCAAGATAGGTGAAGGAGTTTTGATGAACTGCTACTTGCTTGTGTTTAATAATCGCTTAATGTTCTATTACTTGCCCTTAGGTATCTATTGAGTAGCTAGTTGTTTTATATGCTAACATCTGTGTGATCACCTTATTGAAATTGGTAAGTTTAAATATTTGGCCAAATTAACTAAATATGCCTATCACATATTTGTGATCCATTAATTAGGGACTAAGATGTTTATAGCTTTGCCAAGTTTAAAAAAAAAAAATTGCGAAAATGCATTTTTGAAATGCTTGACAATTCAAAGAAAGATTTATGAGCTTAGTGAGTACTCATAATAGTCTCTTGTGACATTTTACTTGTTGAGACAAAGTTAGTAAACTATCTTCAATTGATTGATAGTGAGTCACCTAAGTTGGGACTCACATGATTTAGCTCGTGGGGCATTATGTAAATTTGTTAATAGTGAGCCTGTAGGGCATTATATTAATTGTTGATAGTAGATAGCCTTAGATGGGATATGCTTAATTGATTAGTATGGTATTCTTGACTAGGGTAATAGTCAAGTTCCATTCATTGAGATGATACTCACAAACAGCTTCATGTAGGTAAGGTGAGGTATCTCGTGCGATTAAGTACGGAGGATAATTAATATGTAAATGTAAATCAACACCTTTCATGATTCTAGAGCTCGATGGATGTATTGCCTGTATTTACCATTTGTGCATTTATTTCGTATGTAGCTAAATAGCATGTTTATTAATAATATTTGATAACTTATTTAAACAATAGTGGCAACAGATGAACTCACTAAACTATGGTATACTTATCTCTCAATAGCTCTTTTTTGTAAGTAACCAAAAGCTAGGAATGAGCTAAGATTAGAGTGCAGAGTGTTTCTTAAACAAGTAAATTAGATGGATAAGATTACTATAGTCTAGTTAAGCTAAATCTTTATAATATTTAATAACTCGTGGTGTCATTAAAGTTTAATTATTCCATCTTATTATTTGGTAAGTAATTTCGACTCTTTACGATCTTAGTAGATTATAGATTGTTGGGTACTTTAATTACTTGTATAAATAAGTAAATATAAATAAAATGAATAAGGACCCTTAAAAACTTACTTGTTAGTTTTTCAACCTTTGACTTGTAAGGCAGTCTTTATATCATAGATGCATACATGATATAAAGATTTTAGGAAAAACTAACCTGCTTCCTTTAGGGGCGTTACATATACTGTGCTAAGTGGCTAAGATATACTTACAATATTATTATTATTATTTTACACTCGTGTGAAAGATGTATTCGATTTGAATTTACCAATGGTCAAAAGACTCTATATGGGCCTTAGAGGGGAGATTATTGGGCCTATATTATATTTATGGAATAGATTCATCAATATATTATGGCGTCTAATTTTTTTATTTGAAAGTGCTACAGAACTAGTCTAGAGAGCTCACCCAACGTGTGGACAATAAATAAATAATCTCTACAACGAAGTGTAAATTATCATAAAATGGATCTAAACTAGAAACATATATGTGTGTGCTAGTGTATATATGTATTCATGCTAAAGGAAATGAAAATAAAAATGTCAGTTCTGTTGTTAATCGATAGCTCAAACGGAAAAGAAATGCCTTTTATTTAAGCATCATCTATATTTGCTATAAAAAAAAAAAGGAATAAAAGGAAAAATGAAAAGTTAGTCTTGCTTCCCTTTATCGCAAGGAGCAATTTTGTAAGTATCTAATATCTGAAATCAGTACCGTAGAAAGTATTAATTACAGGAAATTTATCCAAATTGTAAAATGACACAAAAGTACAACACTATGCTAATGCTCCATTAAAAATGTGTAGTCCATATCATGCTAATCTACTACTCAAAATACAAATTACTTTCAATGATCAAACTCCACTTATTGCAGATAGATAAACACATTAGTGTTTTCATTTTTTTTTCTTTTTTTGTTATAATGAATATTTATTATAGAGTTTATTTGACATCATTAATTGGAGTATTGGATTATGAATATGAAAAAAAAAATACCAACATAAACACATTTGATCTTCTTAGAAAGGGAGTTTGTATAGTCCTATCCTTTATTTCGATAGGATCAATCCATCTATTTATCATACTATTAATTTAATATCTATTAAATTTAAACCGTTGAAAATATAATAATTCTATAGTCCAAATGTAATAGCTATTAAATTAAATGTGAGATGGAGAGTGATAGTAATCCTATAAAAAATATAGATGGAATTATAAAAAAACCCTCTTAAAAAATAACCAAAGAGAAGTTATTTCACTTCTCTCTTAGTTAGGCTATAATTGTTCAATTACTTAACCTCTTATTCCCTTTTGAGAAGGAATGAAAAATTCGATCTTACAAATGGTAACAATCATTCCCTATTTACAACTTGTAAGTTTAACGGAATAGAATAGTCATTAGCAAATAAAAATTCTTAAATTAATTTTCAAGTAAATAAGTTAATAAAAAATATTTCAAAAATAAATATTTCATTTATTTTCTATTACCTCTAAGTAAACAACTCGTAAATCTTTAATATATGAATTCTTCACTATATTTATGTTTTTACTGGAAGATAAGCTTCAGGATAGTTCAATCAATAGACATTTTGTATGCTCATAACTGCAATAATAATTCATCGTCAATGGGAATTTTTCCACGATCCTATTTTTATTTTTTGCGAGATTAATCTAACCCTCTATCCTATTTTTAATTTATATTATTTTAAATTTAGCTCATTAAATTAATTATGAATTTAACCATTTAAATTTAAAAATATATATAAATTAGTAATGAGACGACAAATTGGATTAATCCATTAAAAATAACTACGGGAAAACGTAGTAGTTCCCCATAGTACGTTGTCCGTTGCAGGTTATTAGAAGCTAGTTCCATCTTGGTGCGTGCGAATTTCCATATTACTCCCCTTCTTCTCTTGCAACCTTCATAAAATACGTCACGTCAGCTATATGTCAATGTCTACTTCCTATACAAAATAGATTTTACGCCTCAACATCAAAAGGTTTAAATTAAGTGGGAAAGAAACTATAAATAGATTATTATTCTAGGGAGTATTATTTTTGGTCGCAGTGCATCACCACTCCCTCCATCGGTTCAAATGCTGTCGACGGCAAAGTCGGTTCCGACAAAAAGGGCAAAAAGAATTTGAAAAACAATAAAACAAAATAGATCACTCTCATTGTTTAATTTAAGATCAATATAACTTTTCTATTGGACCTACCTTTGAAGTCGTAGCCATTAAACTTTATAATATCTTGCGATGACAATGGGGTTGCTTCCATGTGTAATATAAAATAAACATGTCAACCTGTATTTATTAATTTATTCATTCATTTCTAAATATACGAGTGGCTTAAGAGTGGGAGAGAATGATTGGGTTGCTATTAAAGATGAGAATGACTTTACAAGATTGACACGTCAGACAGATTGATGACACTTTCTAATACTAAGAGGAACACGTGTTCCTTGAAAAAAGGGGTCCTTTAAAAAAAAAAAAACACATCTAGGGGTTGTGAAGATGCCTTTTGAAAAGACCCCTTTCATATGGATGATTTTTGCACTAAAAATACTTATAAAAATTATGCTTTTAGTATATTTTCGTTACAAAGAAGGTGTCTTCTAAAAAGGTGTCTTCAGTTGTAGTAAAATTATAACTGTAAGTATTTTTTAAAAGATGCCTGTAGTTATAGTTCTTTGGGTGCTTTTTGAAAATACACCCTCTTTGGAAAATCCTATACTCTATAAAATAAATAGATCAAAGTACCTCCTATAGCACAAAACGAAGCAAAAGTAGTAGTTACAATGCAACCAAAACCTTGAAACTCTAAATCCAACCCACTTCCTGACCTCCCAACACATAGCTCTAACTTGTGATGATATTAATTACTTCACATCCAATTTACATGCTCGAAATCTCAAATCATTCATTACTATGATAATGTAAAAAGTAAAACATAAGGCATATAACTCATTGAAACCAATATGAATAAATTAGACTAATATTAAAATATATATAAACACAAATGTCATGAAGTTTAGTTATAACAGATATAATGCCATCGTCTCCTAGACTTAGTAAACACTCAAGGCACTCTAGATACTAGACTCTCACTATGTCTCCTTTCTTTAGGAATAGGTAGAGCCCAGGACTATTGGGTTTATAGTAGCTATTGAGGTAAGTTTGAAAACTGTAGTCAATCGATAGTAGCTATCTAGGAAGAATTCCCTCCCCAAGAACTAATGGAGCTCCTCCCTCTCTTAAGTGGTGCTGACACTATGAAAGTGGGGTCATCCTAGAGAAATGAAGTTGAGGTCTCAAACATGTTCCCCCCCATGTATACCCTTAAGCGACCCCTCTATGGGAGGTGGCGCCATCCTGTCACTACTACAACAACCCTATCCCTGAGTAAGTCTAACTCTCTTCATCCTAGTCCATCTGCCTCTCCTAAGGAGGTTTAGAGGGTTGTACTTTGCCTAGGTGTCCTCATCTGGCTCTTGCACCTAAACCCGAGCTATATAAGGAGGGTAAAGAGTGATTGGAAGATGATCCTATAGCAACTGAATCCTATGCTCGATAGAGGATCGTACTGCTTAGTAATCAACCCCATCGAGAGAGATTCTAATTTGCTAGAACTCTTTAGCTTGTGAAAGAGAATAGGTTTAAGACATCATAAAGCAAGTAAAGTAAGACAAAATAGTCATAGTTGAAAATGGTCTCACTAACTGTCCAAGCAATGCTTTGTTCTAACCAATGTACCAATAAGTGATCCTCCTATACCATTGTTGGTACCCATGCTTCACTCCTGTAAACCTTAGAAAATCAATAGTTTGAACTCTAATTCAAGTCCGAGTGTCCTAAACTGTGTAATAAGTTGATAAGGCTAATAATAATAAAAGATTATGAAATTTAATAAATCAAATATAACACCGATAACAAAACCCTAAAAATTGATTGAAACCCTAATTCGCGTACTGAAACCCTAAAACTGATTTATGTACCATTAATCAAAATTGAACCCGAATTTATTCGAAACCCTAAAACTATAGCTATAAGCCTATAAAATAGTGAAATATTACTCAATAGTGATATAATTATAGTCGATTGTAATTATGACTAAATCGCTTATTCGCATAAAATTTTAACGAAATCGTTGTAATAATTTGTAAAAATTATAATTGTAACGGGTACCAATTAAATTCATAAAATTTCATAAAATTTCAAAATTAATTTATGATGAGTATTGTTATAATTTATATGTTTAGAAAAATTACATATATTTATTTTTAATTTTTATTTTCTTTCTTTTTCTTTTTTTCTTTTTCTCTTTGCTTTCTTTTCTTCTTTCTCCTTGGCTGCCATGACCTGGAAACAAAAGAAAAAAGTCAAAAACATAGCAGCCCATGTGATCAAATTAAAATGCCAAGTGTTGCTTATATAATAAAAGAAAAATTTAAAAATGATTAACTTATCTTGTCCTCATAAATATAGAGATTAGGTTAGTTATTTTGTTTGTTTTTCTTTCTTTATAATTGCTGGACATGTGAAGAGAAAGAAGAAGAAAAATTTGAAACAAAAACAGTACAAATCAAAATTGAAAAGAAGGAAAAGAAAAAAAAAATCCTGGAAACTTAAAACATAAAACCGTGAAGAAGAAAGAAGAAAAGGAAGAAGAAGGAAGAAAAGAAGAAGAAAAAAATTAAAATAATAGGTAAGTAAAATTATTTTTGTAGTATAGATGTATATTATATGGTATGTACATTTATATATGTAGTATTTGTATTGTATTTTAGTAAATATTACATTACCATTACATGTATGTATGCATAAGTAATTAAATTGAGATATATATGTACGTATAAAGATATGTATGTAGACATGTATATACATAGGTATAATATACGATAGGTGTATGTAGTGTGTATTTATAAGATTACATATAATATGTATTAAGTATTTTTACAAAATAAGTTAGATATATNTCTCTAGAAGCTCATTTGGATATGGTTGCCAAATGACCTAAAAGACGTATTTGTTGTAATTACTATAATGGTAAAGCATTGAAAGAGATAGTAATGAAACTATAGGAAAAATACATACCTGATCTAGACTTTGTTTGTCAAAAACATTGCGATAAGTTGTCACAACATGTATCATGTGCATTCTCGTATTGCAATCAGTCATCCACCTAATAGCTAATAGCCTCTTACTATCTACAACCATGCCATGCCTAAGGATGCTAACTATGTGTAGGAAGCTATCCTATGCCCATACTTGAAAGAGAATTGTTATACCCCCTATCTCATGGGTAATCTCTAATAAAGAGCTACACAGCTGCCTGTATAGCTATGCAAGGCATGTAAATCCTTAGTTGTACTATCTAACTCTCTTGAAATCATCTAATAGAGGCAGGAACATGGCATGCACCAAGTTTCCAGATTTGTCAGCAAATACGAAACCCCCCTTACATCCATAAGATGTAAGCTTCGATGTATTGTCTAACTTGCTCATCATATACCTACTCAGGTAAGGAAGCAAAGTGGTCAGCTAGCTAACCTATACATAGGCACCTTCCTCTTGAATCACCGGAGTCCTTTGGAACTACCCATAGGTAAGAAACGCATACTTATGGCTACGTCTTGTATGTGCTCCTTGTTATTGGTAATCCATTAACTCTAAGGCCTAACTAAACCTCAACATCCTAGAGTGTAATTGTTAACTCTCCATGGGCTATGTGAAAGGTATGAGTCTTCCTTCTCCACCTCTCCATCAGTGCAGTGATCATGTGGTGGTTTAGTTAAATGTAAGGAAGATAGCTCAAACTTGTGAATCTAGCCTTATCAAGGTAAGGAAACATGTAGTCATCTAATAGGATCTCATGGACCTATTGGTTATGCTTGAGTGTCCTCTCACATTGCCATATATGTAAAGTCTCCATGCCGTACTAAAGATACTTGTCAATATGTTATGAGTAAGCAAAGTAATTTATGTTGAAAAGAAAAGTTAGTGCTCTTACATGTCTTGCCCATACACATTTGGACCTGTACCTACCTTATCTAGTGAGAGCATACCCATCAACTAGTTCGAGCTCCATCTAGCCTACAAAAGCACAAAACATAGTTAGTGCAGCGAAATTACAAAATAATGCGTATGACATGGTAAATAGTTAGTTAATAAACAAATCAAACCATACATAAGTTAGTACACCTGGTTTTAATTACCTTGTTGATTCCTCTAGGGATATGTTCTTTTGTTGTGTCCCTCCTTCCTATAGAACATGCAAGTCATTCTACCTAGTCGGTCTTTGATGTCCATCTCCATATGGAAATTTTCGCTATCAAAATATATCCAAGGCTCTACAGGCATAAATATGCAAGTCTTCTTGCAATTAATTGGAAATACTATGTTAGCTTTACATTAACGATAAGAATATCATTCATGAACACTTCGAGCCTTTATAAAAATCACACAAAATATATTTAAGATTGGAAACATGCTTTCCAAAAATCCTTTTTCTTAAAAATTTACAAAGCTAGCACTCTTCATCAATATACCAATTGGGTCATAGACGTGTAACAAATATAACTAGTTATTTTAGTCGAATAGTTATACTGACCAATTAAAGAAAGTAATCACACAAATAATAGCATACAAAGCAATTGGTCATTCAACAAACAATCATTATGAACAAACAAGTAGCATACGAACAACAAGTAGTAAGTAAATAATAGATCATTTAAACTCTTTTACCTGGGTTAATGCGAACTCTTCAAGCCTTTGGGATTTCTAGATCTTGATAATTGCGTACTTAAAAGATAATAAAACTTATAAATATTTTAAAAAATTTGATTCTCTAATTAACTAAATATCTATCATTATTTGACTAGTTTCTCATTATAAACTAAGTATAGTATAAACATGATTTAACTTAAATCTTTTATCTATTTTTCTCCATTTAACTTAAAATTTCAATCATGTATAACTTTTTCATTTTAACTTCATTTTTTATGAACTTATGATCAATTTTTATAGTTTTCAAATGTACTTTTACATAACGGGATCTGTTTTGAACTTTGTAACTCACATTTTTCATGATGATTTAAAAATATCACAAATTTTATCATTTCATTTAAATATTTATGAATTATTATTTTAAGCTTTTCTTTAGATATTTATGATTTAATAAATATCTAAATTTTATATTTTTGTAATTTCTTATTTTTAAGTCTATTTTATAAAAATTTAATTATTTTGCTATTTTTAAGGTTAAATACTTATTTAATATACTTTTTGCTACTTTAGTAATTTCCTAATTATTTTCTTATTATTAATAATTAAGAATTTAATTAGAATTGTAAGATGTTGATGTAGCATCTTATGGATGTTCGACGTATCACTTTCACGAATTTTTCATATTTTCCAATTTTTCTTATTTTGCATTTTACTTAATATTTATATAACTATTATTATATTTTATTAAATTTTATAAATTTACCCAATTCTTTTTCTTAAACCCACAGCATACATATGTATTTATATATATATTAATTTATTTAATAATTTGGTATTTTCTTATGTTATATATATACTGTTTAAGTATATACATATACTTATACCATAACATACTACTAGTATAAGTATTTTTATACCTATGCATACACTTGTATACTTTTGTTTTTTCATCTTATTTATACATATATGTATATATATACATATATAACTTTATAAACCTATATATACCATACATATATATATGTGCTATACATATATAGCCGAACACATGTACATATATATATATATATAAATAATGAAAATAAATAAATATAACTACTATATATGTATATATACGTATTGTAGACACCTAATTTTTGCCCTTCCATAGTCTTAATTTTTATTTTTTACAAAAAAGGTCCTAATTCAAAGATAACAAAAAAATTAATAAAAAATAATAATAATAAAAATTAACAAATAATGAAAATACAAAAAAAATAAGGAAAGGAAAAATCATAAAAATTTCGTAGATTTTTAGGAAGTAATTTATATTAGAAATAATTAGTTTTAGTGTTAGGTTTAGTTTTAGTTCAGTTAAAAATTTTAGTTTAGGGAATCAAATAGTTTAAATATAATTTAATGGTAATGAATGTCAAGATACAGGTCAACGACCTAACGGATAAGTAGCAAAGTATTTAGATAGATTTAGTTTGAGATCTTAGGTTCGAGTCTCAGCAGGCATCTATGTCTTTATTTTTCTAACTTCTCAGAAGTGAGACGAAAATCGGACATATCTAATCCAATCATATAAATCTAGTTAAATCAGATTTAAATTGAATTTGAATATGGTTTAATGGTTATTAAATCAAATACGATAAGATATGATAGGATTTGATTTGGACTCTATAAAAGGAAAAATAAAGACGGGAGGAAAAGGGATCTGCTTCATCCAAAAAATCACTACCGCAATCTGACCTAACACAACTCATCCACCGATCAAGCTTTGCCCACTTCATTACGCTATCACAACTGCACTGCCATAGCTCCTTCTACTCACAACTGTGAACCCTACACACAATACATAAATCACAGCATCACTTTCACACAGCTCGAGTAGCATGTTCACCTAATCCACTGACACACAAATCAACACGATTCATACACAGCCAGATCTCTGAGTGCCATTGTCTGTTTCGCGCACGAGAACGTCTTGCATACACTTAGTTGCAATCCTGAACACATCATACGCGCTGACTGCAGCAACAGTCACTTGATAACACGTAGCACACACCGACCGTTTCACTGCCCGCTACACTTTCCCCATCCTCGTTGCCCACCGATCAACAGTCATCAACGCACAGGCCACACGAACAGTAGCACTCGACTAATACATAGACTGATTTCCAAGCTAGACTGACGCTCTAAGCACCAAACAGCGGCTTACATCAACTGTTCAGCACTCTACCACATAGCTGAAGCTAGCAATTGCACGTGAACAGCTTATGACTGCAAGACTGCACTCCATAGCAGACCATAGCTTCAACACAGCAGCACCACTCCACTGTCAACGGGGTTTCTCTTCACCATAACAGTAGCAGTGCTTAGAGTAAATCTCGCTGAGCATCGAACGTTGCTTACTGTCGTGACATAATCAGAGTAGGCCAAGCACTGTATCCTCCAAAGACCGACTGTTTTGCTGTTGAAGACGCCCATTCCCCTTCGTTCATCACTATCAATATAGCAATAATGGTAATAGCGGTGCGGACAACAGTAACAACATCCATGCAATAGTCCACACTGCAGCACCTCAACGCCGGCAGCAGTCCAACGCTATTGTCCTTCAACCCAGCGAGTTCAGGTTTGGTTGTTCGAAGTTTTTTATTTATTTAGTTATTATGTTATGTTATTATTATTATTTTATTAGACATAGCATATGCATGTATATATTAGTTTAGTGTGTTTCTATTAGCATTAGTTTTCTTTATTATATAAGTTAAATATGTTATATTGATTTAAGTGGATAGTTGTTTAATAGTAGTAATATAGATATAAATAAATATATATATGTATATATGTTAGCCTAGGATTTTTTTTATTAGGTTTTTTTTTTTGAAATCCTTACATAGAAAATTATTTTTAGAAATAAAAATTAACAAAATGAAATATTTTAAAAGAAAGTTATAATTTCTTAGAGAGTTTTGTAATCATTTACGAGTTAGGACCCCTTTAAATTTTTTTAAATAAACCAAATAGATTAAAACGTAAACTTGGATGGTTTTCAAAATTAAAATAAATCAACACACTAAAGTTTTCGAAAAGAACTACGATCGTTTGATCCCGGTTGGCGGGTACGTAGGCACCTTCAGGACGACGATAAAATATGTAGAAACTTAGGTTCTTTTTCTTTTGATTTTTATTTATTTATTTATTTATTTATTTTTAAATATTATAATTAGAAGAATAATCCTAATTTCGGTAAATAAATAGTGGTACCCGTTAAGGGTTTAATAGGTTAGCCCCCGAACTTGGAATTCTCTGGTTCTTCATTCAAAATTGAAATCAAAGACCGGTAGCTAAATCGTAATCAATCTACTCAATTGATTACGGTTTCTTTTTTCTTTTTCCTGATTATAATTGAGTGGCGACTCCAAAAATTATTTTCAATAAAAAACTGGAATTTCTCAATTTCTTTAGTCGATGATTAATATTAAATGGGTTAGTGTTTAGTATTAATTAGGAAATGGAGAAATTAATTTTAAATAAAGAAAATCGAAAAAACGGGCTCGACAGCTTGGCAACTTCACTAGGGATCGCTAAAGGGCTAACCACTAGAAGTTGCCGAAAATAGGATTATTTTTCAAAAAAAAAGATTATTTTTCAAAAAAAAAAAGAAGAAATAATAAAAATAATAAAAAAACTTAGGTATGTTATTTTATGTATTTTTTTATTTTATTTATTTGTTTTTTACTAACATGTTTTTGATGTGGCAGTTCATTTAAGGGGAAATTTTGAGGGGTTTTACTTTTATCTTTTATTTGCTTTTATTTTTATTTTTTTTTTCTGCATCATAAATGCATGGTAGACATGGTTAGAACCAGGCCGTCTTAGGACCTTAGGAGGGGGGCCATTGTGTAAGCTTCGGATGTTGTAGGGTAACCACCTTCCGGAGCCAATCAGGCTACCCCACTCAAGTTCAGATGCGACCATAGAATCGTTGCTTTGAAAAAACGTAGTGGTTGCAGAACTTGAGAACCTTTAGTACCCACCCTTTTTCATCACACAAAACCTTTTTTCAAAAATTCATAAGAACCTATGATGTGGCGAACCTAAATCGATAAAGGCAGTTGTGAAGCTGTGATTGTAATTGTAATCTTCCCTTGTAAATATTTTGTAATAATTTTATGTAAAATTTAGAATATGTTGTAATTGTAATTTTAAATTTTGATTTTGATTAGTCATGGCTGGATCAAGTAAAGGGCCTTTTGAAGACATTCACGTCCACTTACCGCATTGGCCACAGAAGCTGCTTCAAACGTGGTTTCGACTCTTCAGCCCAGATAAAGAGGAGTTTATTAAGAATAAGATTGAGTCCATCCTCTCTCTACAAAAGATCCCTATAAACATCACTCTAGTACGGGCCTTAGTCTACCTTTGGGAGCCCGAATCCACCAGTTTCTGTATGGGCCTACATCAGTTAAGCCCAACTGTAGAAGAATACTCCCAATTGTTGTAGGCTCCTACAATCACGGATGATATTTATGTCCTAGACTTAGAAGCTGCAGCACCAAAGATCTTTAGCAAGTTGCTGGGAATCAGAAAAACTAAAATAAATTGGGTTCTAAATCAAGGAAAGACCATTCAATTAGAGGATGTCATGGACTGGTTCTCCACTGAATTGAAGCATAGAGAAAAACGCGAGGTTTTTTGTGCAAATTTAGAAGCATGGCACCAGTACCGGGTTAATGCTTTTATATTGGTAGTCTTCAATACTATTTTGTTCCCTGATGAAAGACGTCAAGTCCATTTTAGAATTGCAGAACTCGTAACCCTATTCCTTGAAGGGAAATCATACATCCCGGCCCTTTTCACTGAGCAGATCCGGTCACTAAACCATCTCAAGAAAAAGAAACGAGGAGATTTGAAAACTAATATGGCCCTGTTGGTGGTCTGGTTCGTTAGCCACATGAGAAGTTACCAACTTGATTTCAATCGGGCTAGGTTTACTCAACAATATGATCTCATCAAATCTTTTGGAGAAAGAATAGAGCTGTTAGAAAATATAGCTAGCCGTTACTGGGTCTAATACTTTCAGAGTATGAAAGCGGAAGAATTGTTGTTGATACCCAGGTGGTTTGCAAGCAAGGAAATGATAAGAGGATGTGGAGACTTTAAAGCGGTTCCTCTGATCGGCTTCAACCTTTGCACCGCATACGTCCCAGCTAATGGACTCATTGAGGACATGACCCCTAGACCATCATTTGAAGCTGTCTCGTTGGACTTCCTTAACCCTGGCATGACAATGGTTGATAAAGTAACCAAGCTTCAGAACATCCGAGCTCTTTGGTGTACAAGAAAGACCACCCCTACCATTAGAGGGATAATAACCAAGAGCCAGACAACTAAAGGATTTCTTTATCACTAGCTAAAAGGGATGAAACATATGGAAGATAATAAAGAGAAGAGGGAAGTTCAAGTTGAACCAGAAAGGATGAGTAAAAGAGAGCAGGAGTTGGAAAGTCGTTGCAACGAGTATCATTAGAAGATAAAGGCATTGGAAGCTCAACTGAAGAGGACTAAGGGCAAAGAAGAGCAAGCTCTCATGATCCGAAAGAAGAGAAAGACGCAGGATAAGCTTACTAGTCACTAGGAGATTAAATTTTAGATTTTAGGTTTTTTATGTTTTCATTAGAATTCATTTTTATGAATAGAATAAGTGGTGTAAGGCTTCGCAATTGCAAAAATTAATAAAAGTTAATTAGGTTTTGCTACATCAAAGGTTCCCCCCAATTCTCGATTTTTCATTTGCACTCGTGTGACATGCATTTTATGTTTGTACGATTAACAACCCTTTTTTTCTAGGAAAATGTAATATGTACTAACCCTTTGTTGAGTTGTTCAATAGCAAATTAGGTAAGATTTCAAGATAGCTCCTAAGCGTCAAGTCTTTCAGAGAAGTTCGATTAGAATACGTTCCCAGACCAGGATGGCCACCACTCAAGGAAATGATGGAGACCCTGAGATTAATGATCCCTTTGAGTTGAGGTTTCGTTCTATAGAAAGGGCTATGGAAAAGATGGTAGAACAAATGAGCTTCCTAGCAGATAGCATTGCTTTGCTGTGAGCTACAGCACCGGCTAATGAAGAAGGTTCCAAAACCCGTTATGAGAAGAATACACAAGCTCCTGAAGCAGAACATGAATATCAAAAAGACTTATTTGAATCAGAAGGAGTTTACCTAAAAGACAACCCAACCTTCAAACCTAACACGTATGCGGCCCCAAGACTTGTCGACCATGGGCCAAGTACGGACAGCTTGAAAGAACTGGAAAAGAAATTGACATAACAGATCACTGAGAAGATGAAGGCATTTGTAGGGTGTGATGGATTTGAACAGGCGGGGATCACAAAGTTTTCGACATATGACATGGGATCATACCCTGAGAAGTTTAAGGTACCAGAATTCGAAAAGTATAATGGGACGGGTTGCCCCAAGCTTCACACCAGGTTGTATGTTAGGAAGATGGGTAAGTATGGCCAATACGATCCACTCATGGTACAGACATTTCAGGATAGCCTGACCGGACCGGCCCTGACTTGGTATGCCCAGCTTGATTTGAATCAGATAAATACATTGGAGAAACTTGCTTGAGCATTTTATGAACAATATAAATTCAATGTAGAAGTAGCCCCAACTATGATGGACTTGGTTACCCTATGGAAGAAGAATAATGAATCGTTTAAAGAATACACTAAAAAATGGAGGTCCTTAGCTGTAAGAATCTCTACTCCAATGACTGAGAAAGAGATCATATCGGCTTTCATTAACACCTTGGAAAGGCCCTATTTTTCCCATCTCATCGGGCATACCTCATCCAGTTTTGCTGAAGTAGTAGTGGCTGGGTACAGGATTGAAAGTGCTGTTTCTTCCGGTAAGCTACAAGACCCAGTAGATAGAAGACCACCAGCATCATCATTTGGTCCTAGACCAGCCGCCAGCAAGCCTAAAGAATCTACAGTTGGTATGGTAAATTCAAATGCCAGACCAAATGCTCAAGTCGCTTTTAGGGCAAATCCACCTCCTGCCCAATAACAGTACAGAGATCAGTTTCAAACTAATAGGACTTATAAGCAATTTACCAAGATACCGGTCCCTTTGAGTCAAGTCTTCGAGAAGTTACGAAGGGATAATTTGATACGGTACGAACTTCCTAGTGATCAATATCGACCGAGATTTTTTGACCCCATAGTAAAGTGCGAATACCACTGTGGACAAGTAGGGCATTCGATTGATGCATGCTGGAGACTGAAGAATAAGATTCAGGACTTGATAGATGAAGGGACAGTGCAGTTGGATTTTGTGGAAGCCCCGGTTCCTAATGTTAACAATAATCCCTTACCTAACCATGGGCTAATGATTGGTATGATTTTTTATGATTGTGCTGTCAACGTCATTGATGCAAATAAGAAGCCTAAGGTTTTTGAGTTTTATACTGGCAACCGGACTCCAGAGGTGAAGAGGTATACATTTCACGTATCGTTGCCACCAGAAAATTACAAGGCTGCCCCATTTAACTATCACCTAGTAAATCAAGAGAAACCAAGTCCTCTAGTAAGGGGCATTACTTGATCGGGAAATATTTACCACCCAAGAGAGGAGTAGGGGAGGAAAGTCATGTCGGGAGAATCGAATGATAAGACGGTTGCCAAACGCATTTAAGGGCTATCGGCCTTTACTAAGATGATCAAGTTGAGTGAGTATAAGATCATGGATTAACTCAGTAAGACTCCTGTACAAATATCGTTGATGGGCCTGTTAATTGCATTTGAACCATACAGGGAGGCTTTGTTTCACACTTTAAATGAAGTAAAGGTCCCTCGGGAGATTGCAACTGAGAAGATGAGATTGGTTACTAATTCGATCCTCGCAATAGATCAAATTTCATTTTTAGCTGAAGAATTGGGCGAGGAAGGGAACAAACATACAAAGCCACTCTTCATCATGGTAAGGAATAATGACATAATTGTCACCAGGGTGCTCATTGATAATGGATCGTCGCTGAACGTCTGCCTACTTGCTACCTTAGATTTGCTAGGCATTGACACATCCGTAATTAAGCCTTCTTCCACAACAGTCAGGGCCTTTGATGGTTCCAGAAGAGAGATTATAGGGGAGATTGATTTATCTGTGAGTATTGGCCCTCAGCACTTTACTATTCAATTCCAAGTTATGGACATTCCAAGATCTTTCAATCTACTCCTGGGAAGACCTTGGATTCATGCAGTAAGGGCCATACCTTTGAGCCTGCACCAAAAATTGAAGTTTATCTCCAATGGCCAGGTAATTACAATTCTGGGAGATCAAGATTATGAAATCTATAAGGAGACGACTATACCCTACATAGGAAGTGAGGGACAAGAAGAGCTGGGTTTACAAATGTTTGAAGAAGTGAACATGATTACTGGTCCGGACAGAAAGGATGATGGAAGGAAGGGATTCAAGGAAGGCCAAATCGGCACTTACAGCCTTAGCTACAATCCTTCCCTAGTGGAAGAATTCCAGAAGAAGCAAGTGAAGGGCAAGAGAGGTAACAGATTATAGTATGCCTCGATGACCTTTCCACCACTAACTGAGACGTTCATATGGGAAAAGACTCAAGCCCAAGAATCTGACAAAGAAGGATCAATAAACTCGCCACCCAAGTTCCAGCCTCATTTGAACAATTGGTTCTCCATCCCGGCGAATAGCAACAGGTCTTCCCTAGGTTAAAGGGGTGACCCGTAGTTAGTATTTTCTGAATTTTTATTTTTTATAGTCATCATTTCAAATGTATCGTTGAACCTTTCATTTAAAATTAGTTAGGCCTTTATCTCATTTGAGACCATACCTCCATTTATTTAATGAAATCTTAATTTGTTTCTTTCCTATGTTGCTCTTTAGTTCTCTTTTGTTTACATACCCTTTTTTCATGCATTTTCACTTAGATTCAATGAACCAAGTGAAAACCAGGAATACCTCGCACAGGTAAAAAAATGAGAATATCAATATCGCTTCCGACCCTACTGGGTTAGTCGTCGAGAGCAATGTCGATGATCGTAGTAATATGCAAGAAGAATGGCAAAAACATAAACTGGGTAGAATTACTATTGATGAACCGATTGAGACAATTAATGTGGGGAACAAAGAAAATCCTAAGAATTTGAAAATAGGGGTAAGTTTAAAAGAGAAACAAAAAACAGAAATGATTGCGTTATTAGTCGAATATTAGGATGTGTACGTTTGGTCGTATGAAGATATTCCTGGGTTAGACCCGTCGATTGTAGTCCACTGTTTACCCACACAAGAGGACGTCAAACCAAAAAAGCAAAAATTGAGGAGATTTCAACCTGACGTCTTATTGAAAATTAAAGAAGAAGTGAAGAAACTACTGGAGGTTAGATTCATCAAAGTGTTGGATTACCCAGAATGGGTAGCTAATATTGTTCCAGTAATGAAGAAGAATGGGAAAGTTAAAGTGTGGGTAGACTTTCGAGATCTCAACCAGGCAACACCTAAGGATAATTTTCCATTGCCTCATATTGATGTCTTGGTGGATAACACCGCTGGAAATCATCTATTCTCTTCCATGGATGGTTTTTCGGGATATAATCAGATTCGGATGTCTGAAGAGGATAAGATGAAGATGACTTTTATTACAACTTGGGGAACGTTTTGCTATAAGGTGATGCCGTTTGGGCTGAAGAATGCAGGTGCAACATATCAGAGGGCCATGGTTGCAATTTTTCATGATATGATGCATAAAGAAATAGAAGTATATGTTGATGATATGATTACGAAATCCAAAGAGGAGGAGGATCACTTAGAAAATCCGAGGAAGTTGTTTGATAGGCTGAAGAAAATACCACTTGAAATTGAATCCAAAGAAGTGTACCTTTGGTGTGACGTCAGGAAAATTGTTGGGGTTCATAGTCAGCCAAAGAGGCATTCAAGTCGATCCTGATAAGGCTAAAGCTATAATTGACATGCCTCCTCCACAAACGCTCAAGGAAGTGCGAGGATTGCTGGAGCGTTTAAATTACATAGCCTGATTCATTTCACAGTTAACGGACAAATGCCGCCCTCTTCTTAAGCTGTTAAAGAAGAACACAAAGATCAGTTGGAATGAGGAATGTGAAGAGGGTTTTACGAAAATCAAAGAATATCTCATGAAACATCCAGTGTTGGTAGCTCCTAAACCTGGAAAGCCATTGTTCTTGTACCTGACCATAATGTTGAAATCCATGGGATCTATGCTTAGCCAGAAGGATGAAGAAGGGAAAGAGCGAGTCATTTACTATCTAAGCAAGAAGTTTACCGAAGGGGAGCAAAAATACTCAGAAGCCGAAAGAACCTATTGTGCATTGGTTTGGGTTATGCATCGGCTCAGACAATATACATTGTATTATCAGATTGAGTTGATAGCATAACATAATCCTTTGAAATACTTAGCTGAAAAACCGACTCTTATTGGTAGAGTTTCAAAGTGGCAAATGTTGTTGACAAAGTTTGACATTAAGTATGTGAGCCAAAGTTCAGTCAAGGGGTAAGCTTTGGCGGATCAATTAGCGAAGAATCCTTTTGATGATACCCCTCAAGGAGCAAGGGTTGAGTTTCCCGATGAAAACATCCTAGTAGCAGGAAATGATTTTGATGGTGAAATTGTCAAAAAATCTTCAGGGTGGAAAATGCCCTTTAACAAAGCAGCTAATGTGTCTAGATGTGGAGTAGGGGCAATTTTGGTATCGCCTGGAGATACACAATTTCCAATGGCTGTGAGATTGGTTTTTCCATACACCAATAACATTGCAGAATACGAGGCATGTATTTTGGGACTCAAAATTGCATTGTTTAAGGAGATACGGGAATTACGGGTATATGGAGATTCTTCGTTGATTATAGGCCAAGATCGGGGAGAGTATAAGACGAAAGACCCTAAATTAGTGCCTTATCGCCAACACTTGGCCGAGTTGATAACCAAGTTCGAGAAGATTACCTTCGTGTACATACCAAGGGTTCAAAACCAATTTGCCGATGCTCTTGCTACTTTGGCATCAATGATTCAGATATCGAAAGGAGTGGAGATTCAGCCACTTAAAATTGAAATTGAGGAAAAGCCCGCTTTTTGTTTGGCAATGGAAAGTTCATGTGGTGAAAAGCCTTAGTATCATGATATCAAAATATTTTTACAACATGGTACGTATCCCGAAGGAGCAGAGAGGAAGGATAAAAAATTAATTAGAAGATTGGCAGCTTAATACTTGATGAGCGATTCTATGCTGTATTGACAATTGTTTGACAGTACACTTTTACGATGTGTAGATAGGAAAGAGGCAGAAATGCTGATGAAAGAAGTGCACGAGGGAGTATGTAGCCTCCACATAAATGGCTACATGCTTGCCAAGAAAATCATGAGGATGGGATATTACTGGTCAACTGTAGAAGTGGATTGTATCACACATGTTAGACACTGCCATTTGTGCCAGATCTATGCGTACAGGATAAATGCTCCACCTCAAGAGTTGCATACACTATTAGCACCATGGCCTTTTTCGATGTAGGGAATAAATATCATTGGCCCAATCACTCCAAAAGCATCTAATGGGCACCGATTTATATTGGTAGCTATTGACTATTTCACTAAGTGGGTTGAAGCCTCATCCTACTCTAGTGTGATGAAGGGAGTGGTGGTCAAGTTCATCAGAAGAGACATACTGGCTCGGTATGGTACGCTAGAAATGATTATTACTGACAACGGTACAAATTTGAATAATAAATCGATGTCCGAGTTATGCCGACACTTCAAGATCATTCATAAAAATTCCACTCTTTATCGGCCCCAAATGAATGGAGCCGTGGAAGTAGCCAATAAGAATATCAAAAGAATTATTGAGAAGATGGCCATTACGTATCAAGATTGGCATGAGATGTTGCCATTTGCACTCATGGCCTATCGAACTTCTATTAGAACATCAACATGGGTAAACCCCTACTCGTTGGTATACAAAATGGAGGCTATACTGCCAGTGGAGGTCGAGATCCCGTCTCTCAAAATATTGTCGGAAATTTAGTTAGATGAGTCGATTGGGTAAAGAAACGTGTTGAGCAGTTGAACCTAATTGATGAAAAGAGGCTGACAACTTTATGCCACAACATTTGCTATCAACAATGAATGGCCACGGCTTTCAACAAAAAAGTACGACTCCAGAGTTTTGAGTAAGGTGATATGGTGTTGAGGAAGATGTTGCCTAACACAACTGATTCAAGAGGGAAGTTCGCCCCAAACTATAAAAGGGCCTTACATTGTGAAGAAAGTATTGCCTGGGGGGGGCTGTTATCTTGTCTCACATGGATGGTCCGGACTTGAAGGACCCAGTAAATGCTGATGCGTTGAAGATGTACTATCCTTGAACATCAATGAAATTTTTGCAAATAATCTTACTATTACTGTGGTCTCATTTTCATTTTCTACATGCAAAGTTGGTATTCCTAGTAGTCATTAGCATTGGATAATATCCTTAGCCTTCCTTCTTCTCATTCCACTAAAAGACACCACTTCTTGCTCTATTATTTACCCAAATAAACCTTACACACAAAGAACCACAAGAAAAATAATTACTTAATTTGAAGCGATGACTATTGATGAAAATTCTTTTAATACTTTGTTATGGTTAACCTGCTAAAGAAAGGGGGATTTGTTTCCTATTTTTCAGGACAGAGCCATGTTCAAAAAGAGTAACGTGTAGCGTATAAGTAGAAACTCATTTGAGAACAGATGCTTGCCCAGAAAGCCAATGTTTGGACCGAAAGTTTAATATAGGACATCCTTGTTTGAGAAGAATATGTTTTACATTCATTTCAAGCTTAAGTTGTTTTAAAAAAAAAAAGAAAAAAGAAAAAAGAGAAAAATAGAAAAAATGGGGGTTTCAGAAAGAGACGGTAGAAGAAAGAAGAAGAAGAACGAGAACAAGAAAAGCAATAGTCAGAATCATTGGTTACAATCGGACTACTCGATAAGACATGTGACGACTTGGGAGCTATCATTGAAACCGGGTAATTGGTTCTAAACCTGATAAAACATTGCATTGGCAATTGGTTTCCCCCTAAGAATAATAGCTTATTTTCCAAAAACAATTTCTTAGCAAGGTAGTTAGATCGTAGAGCATGGTCCCAATGTTTCTTCAACTTCTAATCGTCAAACTCACAGAACGTTACCAACTCAAAACTTCTTCAAGGGATTTAGTGCTTCGGTTAGCTTATGCAGCACTATTTCGACTCATATTAGGGATCTAGCCAGCTCATAGAGTACAATCCCAATCTAAAGCTTCTTAAGCTTCTGCCTAACTCCTAAAACAGTCCCAATTTATAATTTCTGCAAAGGATTTAGCAAGCTCACGGAGTGCTATCTAAAATTCAAGTTTTCCTTCATGTTTTAGGTCTTAGCTAGCTCAAAGAGCGCTTTGATCGCCTTGGTTAGTTAGCTCATTAAGGCACTACCAAGTTTTCCTCATCTTTAAGTCTTAGCTAGCTCAAAGGGTGCTTTGACCACCTTGGTTAGTTAGCTCATTAAGGAACTACCAAGTTTTCCTTCATGTTTTAGGTCTTACCCAACTCAAAGAGCACTTTGACTGCCTTGGTTAGTCAGCTCATTAGGGCACTACCAAGTTCTCCTTCATGTTTTAGGTCTTACCCAACTCAAAGGGCGCTTTGATCACCTAAGTTAGTCAGCTCATCAGGGCACTACCAAGTTTTCTTCATTTTTAGGTTTTAACCAGCTCAAAGGGCATTTTGACTGTCTTGGTTAGTCAGCTCATTAAGGCATAACTAAGTTTTCATATTCTTCAGGTCTTAACCAGCTTAAAGAGTGCTTTGATCGCCTTGGTTAGTCAGCTCATCAGGGCACTACCAAGTTTCCTTCATTTTTAGGTCTTAGCCAGCTCAAAGGGCACTTTGACCACCTTGGTTAGTCAGCTCATTAGGGTATAAACAAGTTTTCATATTCTTTAGGTTTTAGCCAACTCAAGGGGTGCTTTGACCGCCTTGGTTAGTAAGCTCATTAAGGGCACGACCAAGTTTTCTTTATTTTTAGGTCTTAGCCAGCTTAAAGGGCGCTTTGACTGCCTTGGTTAGTCAGCTCATCAGGGTACTACCAAGTTTTCCTTATTTTTAGGACTTAGCCAGCTCAAAGAGCGCTTTGACCGCCTTGGTTAGTCAACTTATCAGGGCACTGCCAAGTTTTCCTTGTTTTTAGGACTTAGCCAACTCAAAGGAAGCTTTGACCACCTTGGTTAGTCAGCTTATCAGGGCATGACCAAGTTTTCTTCATATTTTTAGGTCTTAGCCAGCTCAAGGGGTACTTTGATCGCCTTGGTTAGTCAGCTTATTAAGGGCACGACCAAGTTTTTCTTCATTTTTAGGTCTTAACCAACTCAAGGGGCGCTTTGATCGCCTTAGTTAGTCATCTCATTAAGGGCACGACCAAGTTTTCTTCAGATTTTTAGGTCTTAGCCAGCTCAAGGGGCGCTTTGACCGCCTTGGTTAGTCAGCTCATTAAGGGCACAACCAAGTTTTCATGTTCTTCAGGTCTTAGCCAACTCAAAGGGCACTTTGACCACCTTGGTTAGTCAGCTTATCAGGGCACTACCAAGTTTCCTTCATTTTTAGGTCTTAGCCAGCTTAAAGGGCGCTTTGACCGCCTTGGTTAGTCAGCTCATCAAAGCACTGCCAAGTTTTCCTTATTTTTAGGTCTTAGCCAGTTCAAAGGGCGCTTTGACCACCTTAGTTAGTCAGCTCATCAGGGCACTGCTAAGTTTTCCTTGTTTTTAGGTTTTAGCCAGCTCAAAGGGCGCTTTGACTACCTTGGTTAGTCAGCTCATCAGGGCAGGACCAAGCTTTCTTCATATTTTTAGGTTTTAGCCAACTCAAGGGGTGCTTTGACCGCCTTGGTTAGTTGGCTCATTAAGGGCACGACCAAGTTTTCTTTATTTTTAGGTCTTAGCCAGCTCAAGAGGCGTTTTGACCACCTTGGTTAGTCAACTCATTAGGGCACGACTAAGTTTTTCTTCATTTTTAGGTCTTAGCCAGCTCAAGGGGTGCTTTGACCGCCTTGGCTAGTCAACGCATTAAGGGTACAACCAAGTTTTCTTCATATTTTCAAGTCTTAGCTAGCTCAAATGGCACCTTAACCACCTTGGTTAGTTAGCTCATTAGGGCACGACCAAGTTTTCTTTACATTTTTAGGTCTTAATCAGCTCAAGGGGCGCTTTGACCACCTTGGTTAGTCAGGTCATTAAGGGCACGATCAAGTTTTTCTTCATTTTTAGGTCTTAGCCAGCTCGAGGGGCGCTTTGACTACCTTGGTTAGTCAGCTCATTAAGGCACGACCAAGTTTCTCCTTCATATTTTTAGGTCTTAGCCAACTCAAAGGGCGCTTTAACCACCTTGGTTAGTCAGCTCATTAAGGGCACGACCAAGTTTTCTTCATTTTTAGGTCTTAGCCAGCTCGAGGGGCGCTTTGACCACCTTGGTTAGTCAGCTCATTAAGGCACGACCAAGTTTCTCCATATTTTTAGGTCTTAGCCAACTCAAAGGGCGCTTTAACCACCTTGGTTAGTCAGCTCATTAAGGACACGACCAAGTTTTCTTCATTTTTAGGTCTTAATCAACTCAAGGGGTGCTTTGACCACCTTGGTTAGTCAGCTCATTAAGGCATGACCAAGTTTTTTCTTCATATTTTCAGGTCTTAGCCAACTCAAAGGGCGCTTTGACCACCTTGGTTAATTAGCTCATCAGGGTACGACCAAGTTCTCATTATTCTTTATAGAGATTTTTGCCAACTCACAAAGGCGTTACCCCTTCCTATTCTAACCCTCGTCAAGCATCTTAACGTTCCTTAAGATAGAGTTGTTCTGAGACAAAAACGGTGTCTCTTTTATCTTTATGGCAAAGTTTTGCTCAAACTTCACCATAAAGAGGGGCAGCTGTAAATACCTAATTTTTGCCCTTCCATAATCTTAATTTTTATTTTTTACAAAAAGGGTCCTAATTCAAAGATAACAAAAAAATTAATAAAAAATAATAATAATAATAATTAACAAATAATGAAAATACCAAAAAAATAAGGAAAGGAAAAATCATAAAAATTTCGTAAATTTTTAGGAAGTAATTTATATTAGAAATAATTAGTTTTAGTGTTAGTTTTAGTTTAGTTAAATTAAAAATTTTAGTTTAGGGAATCAGATAGTTTAAATATAATTTAATGGTAATAAATGTTAAGATATAGGTCAACGACCTAACGGATAAGTAACGGAGTATTTGGGTAGATTTAGTTTGAGGTCTTGGGTTTGAGTCTCAACAGGTACCTATGTCTTTATTTTTCTAACTTTGCAAAAGCGAGACGAAAATCGGATTCATATCTAATCAAATCATATGAATCTAGTTAAATCAGATTTAAATTGAATTTGAATCTAGTTTAATAGTTATTAAATTAGATACGATAAGATATGATAGGATTTGATTTGGACTCTATAAAAGGAAAAATAAAGACGGGAGGAAAAGGGATCTGCTTCATCCAAAAAATCACTACCGCAATGTGACCTAACACAAACAAATCAGCCACATTCCCTGATCACCAATGCCACTCACCAAACACTGCAGTTGCTCATCCACCGATCAGGCTTTGCCCACTTCATTACGTTGTCACGACTGCACTGCCATAGCTCCTTTTACTCACAACTGTGAACCTTACGCACAATACATAAATCACAGCATCACTTTCACATAGCTCCAGTAGCACGTTCACCTAATCCATTGACATACAAGTCAACACGATTCATACACAGCTAAATCTCTGAGCGCCATTGTCTGTTTCGCGCACGAGAACGTCTTGCACACACTTAGTTGCAATCCTGAACACATCATACGCGTTGACTGCAGCAATAGTCACTTGATAACATGCAGCATACACCGACTGGTTCACTGCCCGCTACACTTTCCCCATCCTCGTTGCCCACCGATCAACAGTCATCAACGCACAGGCCACACAAATAGTAGCACTCGACCAATACATAGACTGATTTCCAAGCACGACTGACGCTCCAAGCACCAAACAACGGCTTATGTCAACTGCTCAACACTCCACAGCATAGCTGAAGCCAGCAACTGCACGCGAACAACTCATGACCGCAATACTGCACTCCATAGCAGACCATAGCTTCAATACAGCAGTATTGCTCCACTATCAATGGGGTTTCTCTTCGCCATAATAGTAGCAGTGCCTAGAATAGATCTCGCCGAGCATCGAACGTTGCTCACTGTTGCGACACAATCAGAGTAGGCCAACCATTGCATCCTCCGAAGACCGACTGCTCTGCTGTTGAAGACGTCCATTCCCCTTTGTTCATCACTATCAATACAGCAGTAACAGTAATAGCGGCGCGAACAACAGTAACAACATCCATGCAACAGTCCACATTGCAGCACCTCAACGCCGGCAGCAGTCTAACGCTACTGTGCTTTAACCAAGCAAGTTCAGGTTCGGTCGTTCGAAGTTTTTTATTTATTTAGTTATTATGTTATGTTATTATTATTATTTTATTAGACATAGCATATGCATGTATATATTAATTTAGTGTGTTTTTATTAGCATTAGTTTTCTTTATTATGTAAGTTAAATATGTTATATTGATTTAAGTGGATAGTTGTTTAATAGTAGTAATATAAATATAAATAAATATATATATATGTATATATGTTAGCGTAGGATTTCTCCTTACATGGAAAATTATTTTTAGAAATAAAAATTAACAAAAAGAAATATTTTAAAAGAAAGTTATAATTTCTTAGAGAGTTTTGTAATCATTTACGAGTTAGGACTCCTTTAAATTTTTTTAAATAAACTGAATAAATTAAAACATAAACTTGGACGGTTTTCAAAATTAAAATAAATCAACACACTAAAATTTTCAGAAAAAACTACGATCATCTGATCCTGGCTAGCGGGTACGTAAGTACCTTCAGGGCGATGATAAAATATGTAGAAACTTAGGTTCTTTTTCTTTTGATTTTTATTTATTTATTTATTTATTTTTAAATATTAAAATTGGAAAAATAATCCTAATTTCAGTAAATAAATAGTGGTACCCGTTAAGAGTTTAATAGGTTAGCTCCCGAACTTAGAACCTTCTTATTTTTCATTCAAAATTGAAATCAAAGACCAGTAGCCAAATCATAATCAATTTACCCAATTGATTACGATTTCTTTTTTTTTTTTTCCCCGATTATGATCGGGTGACGACTCTAAAAATTATTTTCAATAAAAAACCGGAATTTCTCAATTTCTTTAGTCGAAGATTAATATTAAATAGGTTAGGGTTTAGTATTAATCAGGAAATAGAGAAATTAATTTTAAATAAAGAAAATCAAAAAAATAGGCTCGACACATATACATAATCTCTTTATACCATATACTTACATAATCAATTATAACATATATGTATACATAAATATATACTTAAGTATTTATATACATATATGAACACATATACATGATAAAATACCAACTTTTCATATAATCTTATTACATGTACAAATAATTTTAATACAAATAAAAGAATTTAAAAATTCAACTATATTATATATTCCATAAATACATATATTTCTACAAAATTTACATATATAGCAAAAGTACATATAATTTAATAAATACACTAACAATTTTACTTAACTATTTGATCCAAGAGCTTTTTCTTTTTCTTCTATACTTTATTGAATCAAAATGAAAGGAAGTAAATAAAAGAAAAATAAATAAGGAGTATAAGAAGGGTTTATGGTTTGCTTGGGAGAAAGAAAGTATGTTTGTTTGGTTTTGTTTTGAATAAGAAAATTAAAAGAAAAAGGAGCACACATGCAGCAAACTAAAGGGTAGAAAGAAGGAAAATGAGAAAAGTCAAACTAACCAAGATAAGAGTTGAGATAAGGTGATTAGACACATAGCTTATCCTTTTTAATCTTAGCCAATTAATTCATCACATAGGTTGCTTGAAAACGTCTAGAAGAAGGAAAAGAAAAAAAAATCACATGGAAAAGGAAAAACTAAAGAAAGGAAAAAGGAAAAAAGAAAAAAATTAAGAATCATAATTACAAATGTAAAATTATAAATTTAATAATAATTATGAAATAATATTTGAAATTTTAAAAAAATTATTAATTAAATTGTTACCTATTACATTTATGATATTTAGTAGTTATCTTAACTCATTCGTTAATGATTTTATATGATTATGCGTGGGTTGATAATCGTGTTCCATTAAATTTTTAATACTTTTAGGTTATAATTATTCATTTTATAAGCTTTAGTTTTTAGTTTTAAAGTTTTTTTTCAAATTCGAATTTAATCTTGAATATTTACATATACATAGGATTTAGGATTTTTATATGTGATTAAATTTTCGATCAAGATTTTTTCTCATTCATATTATATTCTAGTTCAAAATTTGAATCAGCTTTAAATTTATCGACTTCGTTGACTTAAGATAAATAATCATAATACTTGAATCGACTTGATACCCAAAAAGTTAAATTTATGAGGTTTACAATAATAGGCCTATACTACCCCATTGACTATTAAGGCATTAAATTATCTTTTTTATCCCATTTCAATTTTTTTCTTCTTTCTCTTTCTCTTAATCCCCTAGTCAACATTCATGACTTTCATTCTGGTTCAAACTCCAATAGAAAAAATTATAAGAAAAACCATAAATTTAATTTTATACCATTAATAACTCATAATGAGTTAAAACATTTTATTCTCTTTAATTTGTCATTTCTTTCAAACAAAATAATAGAAAAAAATTAATTTTGACTTTTTTAATCCTTCTTCTAAGAACGTTAAATGATAGATTAATAATTTCATTAAGGAAAAAAAAACTTGATTTTTTCGTTTCTTTATTTCCATCATGTATTTTAAGTTTCTCATTACTATTATAGGTATATTTATAGTTTTTTGAAAGTTATTTTACATAGATTGTAAAAATTATACTTCTATATTTTGATTTTATGTCCGATTCTAGAGATCCTCTGGTAATTCTAGGTAGAATCACAGGTTTAATAACTTTAAGTATGGCATGTTGGTAATTAAGTATTTGAGATAAGGGTAGAAAAGTTTTTCAACAAAACCCAAAAGACATATGCAACATGCTTCTTCAGCCTTTTAAAAGGAAAATACATTTCTTTTTCCATTCATTTTCCAAACCTCTAATACTAAACTAGTCCTTCTTCTACAAGGTAGTTTTCGACTCTCCAACACAAGGAATGAGGAGATTGAAGGAAAGAGGGTTTCTTTGCAAAGTTTTCCTTTCTAACCTATACTCTTGGCCGTTCTAACGTAGAATGTTATGGGAATGAAGAAGTCATAGTTGTTAAAATCATGTTTTTACTGTTATTTTAAATGTGTAAAATCGATAAAATTGTATGAAATGGTACAAAACTTGTTAAATCGTAAACTTATGAAATCATACATCAAATTTCCTAATTCAACAAAAAATTTGTACATCACGTTTAGCTAAGAAAAATATCATAAAATCATAAACTCAAAGAGTTATATATTCGACTTGTGCTTTTAACAACTATGGCAAAAGTTATGGTTTGAGAGGGAAACCATAAGAAGAAACTAATTTTAGGGAACCTTAAGTAGTAAGTGCGAGAAAGAGTGTGATGACAATGAATCTTGAGAAAGTTAATGACTTGTTGTTTGACGAAGGTTTTGTAACAAGAAAATGGTGTGAGAATGGAAGTGGTGAAAGAAGTTTAAACGATTCATGAACAAGCAAGTTTCTTTATGTTTCTTGATGAATGTTTAAGATTGATGAATGATGTTGCAAAATCTTGTTTAGAAAGGAATTGTATAACTGAAATAAGAGTTGGAGTACAAGTTGTTCAAAACAAAAATGGAAATTGTTGAAACTGCAAAGTTTGGATAAAGTTGTAGACAAACACTTTAAGGGTCCAAAAGGAATGACCTACTTGTCTAAATATAGACTAACCCGCTGGTATGTTAAGTTGAAGAACCATTTGATGGTAGGAAGTCCTACTAACATGCCATTTAAGAGCTTTCCTTCATCACTTTGTTTTTGTTCTACTCTTCAAACCATCCTAATAACATTTCCTAATGCCAGCTTGATGATGGTTGATCAAAATGGCCTAAAGAATGTATTTTCTAACTCCAAACTTACTTCTCTTAAACTAAAAAATGATTAAACATAAGCCAAACTTAAAAGTTAATGCGAATCGTTAAATGAAAACATATAAAACCTAATACTAATAAGCTAGAGTTTGAAGGGAATTGAACTAAGATAATTTAAGTTTGACTTGGATATAAGAATGGAGTCCTCAAGCTTAGTGAAACACATTCTTAACTCATTTTCTAAAGTCGATATAAGTTGTTTAAAGAATCAAGTATTATATGAGTGCTGGTTCAAGTACAAAGTTATATGTTTGCTACTATGTGCTTGTTAGACATAAGCTAAAATTGAACTTACTCATATTCAACCCTAATGCTAATTGTGTTTAGTGTGTTCGGCTAGGTCTAAGGGACTGAGAGTACTGGTGACCTTAGGGTAGCACTCGGGTATAAGTAAGTAGTGTTGTCTCGAGCAAACTTGCTTACCAAGTTGAACCAATTAAATCTAGATTGTTCAATAACTTTAAGATATTAGGGAGTATCCAACACCAAATGTTTATATTATAAATAATACTTATGTGACATAAGGTCATGAGATATCTCAATCTTTGGGACACTAAAGCTGTAATGCATGCTAGACTTAATCTAAGATAATAAATGATTGACAATAACATATTTTGCATTCATAAGTGAAATGAATATCACTTACTCATGCGTCTATGTTTGCACAACCTTTGAACTAGGTATGTTTTGCTTATCCTTTGGGGACCCTTGTTTTTAGTTACAGGTACATTAAGAGATCAAGAATATTATGATGACCTAATGTATGATATTGAAGATAGCGATAACTAAACTTACTATGAGGAATAATGGGAGAGTCTGTTAGCTTATGATGTAGAAGTCATGAAAGTATAGGAGATATAGACTCTTTTAAGTATTGTGGGTTCCTATTATGTGATTTATAATTGTGTTTGTACCAAGAGCATGTGAGATTTTACTATTGGCTTGTTACTTTAGTTTAGATTGTAGAAGCATGATAGACTCCCTTAGTGATATTGTGGTTTGATGATGATGTAAGATGATACTCATAAGGCACCTATGATATGATTTGGAGAGTTATGTTATAATAGCATGGTTTTTAGTTTACTTATTAAATACATTTGAGGTTATTAATAGGTTTTAAACTTTCATGTGTTAATACTCTAGTATTGATATGTGGTGGCTTGTTGCGACTAAGGTTATGGGCATTACAATTATGCTTTTTTTCCCCTTTAAGTAGAAGTGCTATCAGCCCATCCAACAATTCGACAGGTCCATAGGTTGATTTAGAGTTGCTAAATGGGCTAAGTTCAACTTATAGACATGATGTGGTGGTTTGGTGCTAGGGTATAAGTACGACCTAAACCATGCTCATGTTTAGGAGTAATACATTTCTATGAGAAGAATAATTATTTTATTCTAAGGTAAATTACAATTTAGCTACCTATGTTTATAGGCTTTTTCACTTTAGATACTCATGCCTTCATTTTTTCTCCCTAATTAGGTGACTTGTGTTTTGCAAAATTTAAGGAAAGAAAATTCCAAGAAACTTCGCTAACAACAACATTAATTTTTAAGGGGAAAAAGAGAAAGAGAATGAAAACCCAAATCTAACATGCTTTTTAAACCTTTTGAGATTTCTTGTTTCTCTAAGAAGATGGGATCTAGTTTTTCTATTTAGGTAAATAGCAATTTCAGCTTATGCAAAGGATTAACCAAAGTTTGGCTTTGCTTAAAATTTTAACAAATCAATCTAGTAATATTATTAGGAACATGATACTTAATGTTTAATCAAGTGGAATCTTTTTGCAAATGGAGGATATTTGAGACTTTGCATCAATGTATATGACAATGGCAATAAGGATAAAGACATGGTAGATGTAGATGACAATGGCAATAATGATGAAGGCATAGTGGTTATTGATAATGGTAGACAAAAACTACAACAGTATAGAGAAGGATACAACTAGATGTGGTGGAATTTATTTAATATGTAGGTGATGAGCAAATTGAATCATTTTAATTGACTCTTTTTTTATTTTATGTCAAAGTGACTGACATATTGTGTTCCAATTTTTCTATTGAACTTCAATTAAATCAAATTGCAAGTGACTCTCTTTCAATTGGTTAGAGTTTTGAAAATTGCAATTTAATCAATTTAGTTTTCAACCTTTTTTGTTTTTCTTTTTGTCCCAAAATTGACAATGCTTCTATCAGAGTTAGATGGTCCTTCTTTCCCCAACCCCCACCCACCCACCCCACCCCCCCCTAAATTTTATAAAACANTTCCCCAACCCCCACCCACCCACCCCCCCCCCCCCTAAATTTTATAAAACAAAGGTCGCCTAAGTGAAAAAAAAATGGAAATATGAGTACCTTAAGTGTAAAAGCTTATAAATATAGGTACTCAAAATGTAATTCACCCATTATTCTATCCTTAAAAAGTCAAATAGCCATGCTATAATAGTTCAAGATTGATTAAAATTCAAGATATTTCAGCAATTTTTGGTAATGTAAATAGTATTTTTGAATATCATGGCAAGATTTCTCGAATAAAGTCAAACGGATTTTATATATCAATTTATATATAAACTTTAGAATAATGGATAAATTGGAAAAGAAAATGATTACGTGCTTTTGCATATTATCAACAAGTAATTAAAAAAAGAAGATTTTCAAATTGTATCAACATTTTTCAATTGTATATTGAGAGACTCCTAATTGTGTCAAGCCATGGTTGAAAATTCAAAATTATTTTCTTTTCAAAACTTATTGAAATATGAACCTAGACAAATTAGATAGCATCCACTTTGTTGATGGGAAATTTTGAACAAGGATCTCTTAGGCTCATGTCAAACCTAAAAAGCCTTGGGTTGATTTGTTCAAGCTCATAGTTGAGGTAATCCTTCCTTGACTGATTTGTTGGGTTCCCTGCCTGGCCTTATGAGAATCTAACAAGCCAAGCAACAAGCGTTGCTTCACATCAAATCTCTCCTCAGGACAATAACAATTGAAGAATGCCAAATGGATAAAACTCCTTAACGTGAATACTTATGCCCTATATTCTTTCTAGCTCTTCCCTATAAATAAGGGAACTCCACCAATAGTAAGGCACTTTTTCTCACACACACCTTATGACTCATGAATTCTCCAAGTATTTTCACTAGCTTTTTAGCTCTCCCTCTCTCTCTCTCTCTCTTTTGAAATACAATTTAACTTAAGTATCGGAATAACCATATATCAGACAATACCTCGATGCCCCTCATTATGCTCTTTTTTACAAGCCTATACTTGGTTGTTTAAGGCCCAATTCTCTTTACTCTATCAATAGAAACCTATAAATGACTCAGTTATATAGTCACATCGTGTTAAAAGGTTGTGAAAATTTTGATTTTATGTCAAACATGAAAGCATTGCACTATTTGTTTTTTTTTTTTTTTTTGTAATTATATGCTATCACAAAAATCTTTAATATTCATATCATATTTCTTTTTCTTCTATATGATCATATTTAAGTGGAGGGAGTATTACCGTTTATAAATTGAAAATAAACTTTTCCCTCCTCTCTCCACCATTGAAAAATTAGGAAATGATATACTTTCTTGACCGGTTGGCTAATTTTCACATCTACATCATGCATGACCATAGCTGCATTTATTATCTATGCAAAAATCATCTAACTTGGTTAAGCCAATCGCCGATTATACAGGATAAACTTACCATTTGGCCATGTCACGTCTAACTTGTCGGATAAGGTTGGTTTACGTCTGCAAATCCAAAAATATATTCCTAAATTGTTTAATACTCCAACATTTTGCAACACAGAAACCACCGGTTCAAGTCATACCGTTCCTTAGATCTCCACCCATCTCTATCAGTATAACTAATAAATTGAAACAACATGAACTCTTTTTTCTTTTAAACATGAATTAGTCAAATGTTAGATTAATTAATTTGGTTGTGTTTCTTGCTAATCATGTGCTGCTACAATTCTAGCAATATTATTGCATAAATACACACACATATATATATATATATATATAAACCGTAATTAACAGTAAACACATTTAAGGTAAGTCGGTGTTAAATATAGAACTCAAAATCTGACTCACTAATGTCCATCGCAATTTTGGAACCAAATACCGAGACCGTTATATCAAAATACCAGTTATAATTTAAATGGATTGACCGCATGGCAATTTTTTTTTGGCCTATCTTCCCTTTTTTTCCTTTGGCCTATTATTAACTTTTATAACTATTCAAGTATGAAGAATCAAATTTAATTTATCCCATTAAAAAATCAGTATTTATATTATTAGATTAAGTTTTGATGTTTTGAACCTATCTTATTCCACTAGTTAGTTGCTATCCATATTCAACAAAAGATAAGTGCTACATGGATATGAAAATTTTTAATAAATTAGCAACCCCATTGAAAACTAATATACCATGAGCTATATCATTATCCATCTAGACTTAACCTATTAAGGGAAAAAGCTAATTGGCTTCCTACTTTAAATTCAAAAACATTATGGACGAAATGAAGACAACTCTACAAACATACCATGTAGAGATTGTTCATGTCCTGACACCAAACCCCCATGCCATCAAAGTCAACCCATACATAATCAATTGGAGATTCATCCATGGATATAGTATGATATCCCTCAAATAAAAGGTGGCGGAACTCTAATTAACAAAGTGCCTTTAGGTATAATGGCTTGAAATTCATCAAAATTCCTAAGTTAGACATGCTTATTGGAGAGTACTCTTAAGATAGGTGAACTCTTAGGAAACAATTACACTAAAGGACAAAATTATACAATGTACCATGCTAAAACAGATAATACCTTAATGTAAGGGGTTCCGATCAAGTCGTTATAGGTGATATCAAAATGGTTCATCAGCTAAAAGGATAGAATACTTTCCTAATGTAGTCCTAAACTTATATAATGAAATTGACAAGAACATCAGTTCTATAAGGGGATAAGCTATGATATTCTATAAGTAAAAAGTAAGGAAACCCTAATCATATAAGTATCTTTTGGTGTAATGACTTGAAGTTCATCAAAATTATAAAGTTAAGCGTGCTCAATAGAGATTGCTCTTAAGATGAGTAACCTCTTAAGAAACAGTTGTACTAAAGGATAAAAATATGCAGTGTACCACACTAAAACGAAGAATACCCTAATGTGACGAGTTCCAATTAGGTCGGTACATATAGTGGATAAATAGATTAGGGACTAATTGAGCCCTAGGACCATAGACCTATTGGGTGCCTTAAGCAAGTCTATTGATAATTTAAAAAAAAAATAGAAATGTTCAATGATTAAGGCTTGTAATTTATAAGCATTTACCTATCGTAGTGAAACCCTTAATCACCCAAATGGAGTAACCAATGTCTCAATGCAAATTGAAATGGGCAAACATGCTTAAAGGTGAAAAAAAAAAGGAAGAAGAAGAGGAATTCATACATATAAATTGAGTATTCAATTACAGATGTTCAACAACTTACCAAAACACATACTCAAACATGTTGTGTTCAAGTAAATTTGTAAATATTTCCTTCCTTTTCCTTTCAAAATGTCTCCTATCTTCGTATTTCTCATATATCATTAAAACATCACGACTCTTATATAGTGTAGGTATTACAACATATATTAGTATCTTTCTATGTGGTGCTACTTGTGTCATCCTTTCTTTTATTTATTTATTTATTTATTTTTCTGAATTCCTTGTAAATGGTTATTAGAATAAAATGGACTGTATCATTCAAGAACTAAAGGTACTTAAAGACAAGGACTCTTGTATGTTCCATTTATTTCACTTTCGATAGAATGAGATATTTCTACACTTTTAAAATGTATGAAATTTTTTAGAGATGAGTATGTATTATAATGACCATTACTTTTTTTCTTTCAAAACTTGCATTATTATAAGTGAATTGTTATTGTTCTTAGCTTTTATGGAATACATTCTATCAAATCTATACTAGTTCATTTACGTGCAAAAACATCTATATTACTTAAGAAAGACTTAACTGGAGACTAAGCGAAAGTGAATTAGGTGGCTAATATCTCATATAAGTTGAGGATTCCAATCATTTATACCTAAATAGTGTTGGTAGCACCAAAGAAAGTTATAGTAATACTATTCACAATACATTTTTAACTTTAAAAATTTTCAATGCATGTCTCCAAAATTGGAATTACTTAATGGCATTGGTGTTAGAACCAATGGAAAATTGAAGGAATTATCATCTTTATCTCTTTTCAATTCTTAACCACCATATGCCTCTTCATCCTCCTACTTCAACATCTCAAGACTAGAAGGAAGATGAGAAAATGTTACTTTAATCTAATATGTAAGAGTAGTGGACACTAATAGCGATTATAGTACAAGTTATGAGGTATTTGTAAAAATTTATAATGTGTAGAAAATATTAAAACTAACATAAATAATGAAATTGTGTAGAATTTATTGACTTCATTGCAATCCTTTGTTATGTTTTAATGTAAGAGTAATTACAATATCTTTTTTATTTCAACACATTTGTATTGTATTATGAAGGGAGTAGTACTCTCCTATATCTTTTTTTTTTTTCCTAAATAATAATGAAATTAACTACCATTACACTTAAATGAGATAGTTGCAAATAATCAGTTGTTTATTTTTAATTTATTATATGCTATTATTTTTATCAATGTGAATGCACAAAATGGTGATAATAAAGAATCAGTTTGTTTGTAAAAGAAAAAAAAAATGATTGTTTCAACAAAGTTGGAACCATAAGCAAGAACCATTGGAATCATCGAGTCTAAGGACACAACATGAAACTAGGTGTAGTTAGGTTAGTTGCAATTCGTGAAAAGGGATTCCATTAACCAACTAGTTTGACTCAAGGGCATTGAATCCTTCTCTAATACCATAAGAAAGAGTAAGAAGTTCATAGAAACTTCCCTTAGTCAACTCTTAAGCCTATGTTTGAGATAAAGAAAGGAATTGGACAAAGAAGGAAAGTGGAAGCAAAATTGGATTTTCAAGACACTTTCCTTGTTTAGACTTTTGAGAAGGAAAGGAAATAGGGAGATTAGATTCATGAGGGAATATTTTCTTGGTGCCCCACTTGATTTTAGTCCCTTTAAAATTAGAGAGAAAGGGCAATGGAAAGTGAATTAATTTCCTTTTTTATCCTTTCCTCATTATATCGTTTCACTTTCTTATTATTTTTTATGGCTACATTGATAATTTTATATTATACTTCATTTTGTCTTTTAGTAACAATTGAGATTCATTGCATTTTTGTTTCCCTTGTTATCTAAACACCAAAGATTGGTAGTGGCATAGTTGACGTTTGTGAATTATTTCAAGATTCATATTGTTGTCTTCTAATTCATTCCCTTATACTAAACTAGGCATAAAGGTTAGTTCCACTAAATGGAATGGCTAAGCATATGCACAAACATGGAAATTAATCACTAAATCCAATTCAAGAATTCAAAATTAGAATTAGACTTAGCTCATATGTAACTTGACTTATGCTTGTCCTTAGGCTAGCTTTAATGCTAGATTTTAGCTCTTTTTCTAAGAGAAAAGGAATCCATTTAGGGTCCTTCAAAGTAGGCTTGTAAATAAATCAAGCCAATTCACAAATTATTCAATTTCGACTCAAGTTTTACTTAACTTTGATTTGGTGATAATCGAGTCGAACTCGAGTTACTTAAGTAGTAACTCAAGCCAAGCTTGGACATTAAAATAGTGAGCTCATTAGGCCGGTAAGGTTAATAAAGCTTAGTATAATTTTTAATTTATTTTTATTTTTATAAATATCAGTAAGATTGAGGTTATTTGAGAAAACTTATATAAAATTCGAACTTAATCAAATTAATTGAGTCAAACTTGAGCTTACCTTATATATCTTTAAGTTAAGCTCAAGTTCAAAACTTAAAGTTAGGTCGAACTTGAGCTTGGCTTAAGTTTCGAGTTTTTAAGTTGTAATCAAGCTTAAGTCCAATATTATATTGTCGCTGGTAGGATTCGACTAGTACAATTGATTGAGATTGGGCCTTACACATAATGTATATAGGCTTAAGAAAAAAAGCATAGTGAGGCACATCAAGGTGTTATTCAGTATAGTTACTTCGATACTTAAATCAGTAATGGTATGAAGGTAATTAGACATATCCATTAAGTTCGATAAATGGGATCATGTTAACCATTGTGTTCCAAAAATATTGAGACTTTATTGTTAAACGAATATAGGAGCCTTATCCATTTGGCTTATGACTATCCTAATGTGAAGTCAAAGGCAAGGTGGTTTTTAGCTCTTATCTAGAAGCTCCTTAGGCAAGTTAGTCATGAGGTAAGGTAGGTTGGTATTGGAGGGAACACTTTGGTTGTAGGCCTAAATAAGTCAACCCATGGCTGAAAGAGGTTGGCATAAACTTAAGGGACTCATATCCAAAATCTCCTATTAACATATACTATTACACCCCTAGGTTGAGCAAGGTTCCTTCTAATTTTTTAGGGTTTTCCAACAAAGGACTCTACAGAGAGTAAGGCATAAACATTAGAAAAATATATATATAAATATTAAGGAACTCTCTCGAAAGACTCTATAACAATAAAGTGGAGATATCTAAAAAGTGGAAAGAGACGGAGGTTATTAAGATGTTGACATGGTATCATAAGAACTTTATTAAGGACTAAAATTGATATAGAGAGTAGATAAGCCTCTTCACCTAGTCAAATCAAGATATTCCTCAATTCTATGTGAGTTTAAACATTAAATATTTATTTCATATAAATTGTCATGAAATCAATGGAATACTGAAATGATGAAAAAACTTTATAGGGTCTGATTCTTCTTTCATGTGTAACTAATGTTGTTCACACACCAATAAAAGGAGAATTTTTCTATAGTTATGTCCATGATTTTTACAAGATCAATATCACCTGCTATTACACCTTTAATTTAATATTTATTAGATCTAAATTATTAAATTAATTTTATTTTTAATTATTTAGATTTAATAAATAATAAATGAATAGTGGGATGAAGAATTAAATCGATCCCATCGAAATAGTAAACGGAACCGTAGAAACTTTCATAAAAAGGGTAGGAAACACAAAGAAAAGAACTCAAAACATCATCATTTTTGTCACCATAAAAACATAGGCCCCTATAGATTCCTTGGTTATTTTACCTGGTGAGGTTAATCATTCAAATACCCAAGCTGTCTATAAAGCGAAGGACAACACTGTCCAAACGCGTCCACAAAAATAACCGTCCAGCTTATTGGCTACAGCAATACCCATTTCCCATTTCAATTTAAAACATAAAAGACTACTACTACTCAATCGTGTTTCACTATTATTTGCTGCTAACATTTGCTTCACATGGAAGAGGATGCTGTACCTTCAACCAACTTTTACGGCGATCTTTACGATCATACATCTTCGCCAGCAGATGCTAAGAAGAACCCTTTTCCTAGAGAGTTACCTGAATCGGATGTTCAAATCGTTACCTCCGGTGGACTGCGCATCCCTGTCCATTCCAGCATTCTGGTACGTACTAATCCGAGAATTACGAGGCATTTCTGGCATTAAGTTCGTGTCAAATTTTGATTCAAAATAAAGGCATTTGAAATCACCTTATTGTCAACTAACTAACTTATTTCATAATCGCTTCGATTTGGATTAAGCATCCTGCATCTCTAATTGTAATTCCAACTGTTTCGGACTTAGATATGTCGTATTGAAAATTATCAAACCACCATAATGATAGATCCATGGTCTGGAAAATCTTTTTGATTTTATACTGATTTAGGATTTCTGTTGATTTCTTTTTTTTTTTTTTTAATGAAAACAAAGGCAATGGTATCACCAGTGCTAGAGAACATCATTGACAGGCCAAGAAAGCATGGTAGTTCCCAAAAGACGACCATACCGATCCTGGGCGTTCCGTGCGACGCCGTTGAGGCGTTTGTTGAGTTCATCTACTCCTCCAGGTTGGTTCCTAGTCATCCTGGTCGTATGCTTTCCGTAGTTTTACGTTTTCAATTTCGATTCTTTTCCACGAAAACTTGGTTGGGCCAATAACAAGCACGTTTCTTATTCGCTAATGATAAAAGGCTGACTCGACACGTTTACGATGCCTATCGCGTCCGAAACATCATTAGCGATATAAAATATTGAAAGGGCTCTTTTTTCTTTTCCCTATCTTTCAGAATTTTCTTTTCTAATTTTTTTCTTAAATTTATGATTGGAATTATTTAAATTTTTTAAATATCTTATAATATCATTATGATAAAATTTTATCTCTTATAATCTCAGCTATTAAATTAAAGCTGATGGTACTTAAAAGGATAAGTTTAGAAAAATTTAGGGAATGGATATTTAAAAATGAATATCCCACTCTGTGAAAGAAGCAAGTATACAAAATCGTACAAGGATTATTTATTTAAACTATTAATGATTGCATAATCAGCATCCGTTAACATATTATTTTATAAAAGACGTCGGTAAATTAAAATTATAAAATATCATTTTGTATCAAATAGTATATGGAAGCATTCTATAACAAAACGTAGAATAAATTATAAGAAATGAAAGGGAGGAGAAGCGTGCAGCCAAATACATTGGTCCACGTGGAAATGGGAAAATACCATCTTAATTTGGAAGGCTTCGTCCGGTGGAGGCGTTTTTCTAGGATTCCCTTGTGTAGCAAAAACGATTATGAATACTTCCATGTAGTAGCTAACATTCCAAGGAAAACGATTAAAAAAAAAAAAAAAAGACCGTAAAATTAGTTTGGATTGGTCGTTTTCCCCTTTGGTGGAGCACCATTCCTCTTAAATATATCAATGTCCACCAAACTTGACTAGTAGCTATAAATTTATACGCTATCATGTTTTATAATAAAAATTGATCATACCACTGCAGTGTTGCCTACGCACCACTATCCTACCAGGTACCCCCACAACCGATACATAACCGCAAACTTCGGTCCATCAATATTCAGTAAGGGATCCCCCGGTCGACTATTACTAACTTTAGCCTGGCTACGCTTATGGTTTGATCAAGCTAATGGATCTTGGTTCGACCATTACTGCTTAATCAACTGACCTTCTTCTCCACTCTTGTCAAGTCGTCCAAACTCAATCAGTAGCTCCAAAATTAACTCGAACAACACGAACTTACGATTTACCCCTGGAAATATCATACTAAAGATTATGGCTATGCGTTATCGGAAAGATGCACAGGAGGATGGAATACCCGAGACTTGGTGTATACATAGCATGTTATAAACAATTTCATGTCTATGAACCTAATACAACCACAACCCTTTTCAATAATAGATTGGTGAGAGGTTCTAAACTATCACAAGTAATAATCAATAAATGATAGGACATTGAGCCTATTTAATAGTTGTATTAATGCATTTTGATTGTTTTGTCTAACCTATGTATTAATATGTTTATAAACTCCGCTAATTGATTTCATACTAAATCCTGCAAAAATTATCTAAAATATATAAATTATAATATCCGTACTATCACCGTTGTCATAATCTAACATAAACTCATTGCACAACAAGGAAGAAGGAGAGATAATTAATGGGTTAGTAAAGAGGATGGGCTTGTGAAAGCAAAAACAAAGCAGGCGCATTAACGGATCAACCTGTTTAGACAGTAAAGATGCCATTTGGTAAACCAAAAACATAAATTCTTTAATATATTATGTCACTATGTAGAGTCACTAGCCATTCTCAAGCTATCGGTCCATTTCAAGAGTTTCTACAACTTCCAATTATTCAAATTGTATAGTCGAATTTTGATCATTTGATCTAATCTATTGATTATTAATACGTTTATAAATTCCACGAATTGATTTTACGTATCTTTTTACATTAAATCCTATAAAAATTGTCTAAAAAACTTGGATAATCAAATACCGTGCTATCACTGTTGTCATAATCTAAAAAAAAAAAACCACATTGCACAAAAAGGAGAGATAATTGAAGGTTTAGTAAAGGGGACGGTCCATATAAGCACAAACACAAAAGCGAATTATAAACAGATGAACTTATTTAGACACAAAGTTATAACTTGGTATCCAGAATCATTAACGATCTTAAATTATCCGTTCAAATAAGAATTTTTACAACTTAACAAAAATTCACATTGTAGGTGCAATGAAGAGAAAATGGAGAAGTACGAAATCCACCTTTTGGCATTATCTCATGTATACTATGTTCCACAATTGAAACAGCGATGCATCAAAGGGCTCTCTCAACGGCTGACGATCGATAACGTAGTAGATTTGCTTCAACTTTCACGACTATGCAACGCACCTGATCTCTACCTCAAATGCATGAAGTTGATATATAACAATTTCAAGGATGTTGAGAAGACCGAAGGCTGGAAGTTCTTGCAGCGTCACGACCCTTGGCTTGAGCTTGACGTTCTTCAGTTCATTGATGAAGCCGAATCGGTAGTTCACCAATCGACCGATCCTGTTCATTTGTTTATCCCTCTATAGATACTCTGAAATACTAATCAATTGAGACATAACTGAAAAACAGAGGAAGAAGAGGACAAGAAGGTACAGACAGGATCAAAAAATCTATCTAGAGCTAAGCGAGGCCATGGATTGTCTGGTGCACATATGTACTGAGGGATGCACTAGCGTTGGGCCATACGACATGGATCACACTAAGAACAAGCAGCCTTGTAGTAAATTCACCACCTGCCATGGCGTCCAGCTCCTAATTAGACATTTTGCTACTTGTAAGAAGAGGGTCAATGGAGGTTGCTCACGTTGCAGAAGCATGTGGCAGCTTCTAAGACTACACTCTTCCATGTGCGACCAACATGACTCCTGCAAGGTCCCTCTTTGCAGGTATACAGCCCGTAGAAATCAAAAGTATGATTTGTAGACCGTAGGATTATGTTAATTTATACGATTTTCGAAACTGTGAATTGTGATATAGATACAGATGATCTGTAAATTATTGTTAGATTGTGAGATTGGATCCCTCGTTGATGTTATTTATATTATGTATGACAGGCAATTCAAATTGAAAGCACAACAAGAAAAGAGGAGAGAAGATGTACGATGGAAGCTATTAGTGAAGAAAGTGGTGTCAGCAAAGACAATCTCTTCTCTGTCCCAGACAAAGAGGAAAAGATTAACGTACGGTTTAGGTGATGCTCGGGAAATTTCAGGTGCAATGGACTAAAAATAGTTAGAAATTTCATGGTTAGCGACACGAGAAGGTGATAGATGGAGGAGAGCATAAATTGTATAGTTTTCTTTTTTGTTCGATGTTAGACAAGAAATGTTCTGTGTCAGATGTCTTGCTAGAGTTATATTATTAGCTATTTTCTTCTTTTTTTTTTAAATATTTTCCATGTAAGATATTCATCCTGAGAGTGTTGGCATTTTATGGTGTTCATTGTTGAAACTGAATGTTAGCTTCTTTTCAGTTTTTAATCAAGAGTTATGTTCCCCTTCAACCCCCGCGCCACCACCGCCCCACACCCCCACCCCCCCCAAACAAAAAACCAAACCCGCTTTCTTTCCCCTCTTGTTTTAATTTTGAAAACAAGATGTTTTCCGTATTTTCGTTGTTTATAGTCTAAAATAATGACGAGTGATGTAATAGGAGTACTGGTTGCAGATCCGATGATACCAAAGGTTATTTATGATGGGAACTAACAATAATATTGATTTGAGAACAATCGTGGAGAACGGTGACGGAATATAGTATTTTTTAGAAGTTTTTTTTAAGACTCAAAAATTTAAAATAATAAAAATTATAAAATTAATAATAAACATAATCTTATTAATATTGTTACATCCCAGAACCTAAAAACACTATAACCCGTCACATATTCCTATCTAACTAATGACACGTTAAGACTCTAAAACTAACTATAATCTCTATAATTGCCACTAACAATCGCTTATTAAATATAATACAATAATTCTTCAAGTGCATCAATTCGAGTGACTCACAAGAAAATTACTTGAACTACAAACATGCTTAAATATCAAATCTTGATCACCTATAACATACAGGACTATTTACCTCTCTTTTCCTATCCGATGATAATAATTTTCATACTTGTTACAACTTATTGAATCAACCTGCAGCTATAAAAAGATAAAAGAATGAGCCTATCTATCTTCTTACTAGTTTGCCTCCTTTCTTTTTTCTTTCTCTTGATGGAATATAAGAATGCTTAAGCCTAACATGTGATGCATAGGCACACACAGATGCCAAACCAAGTCACATACATGCATATAATGCAAGTTACACCAAATATAAAGCAAACAGTAAATTAATTATTATTAATTTAGGCCAACAACCAACAAAAGAGTACTTATGAACCCACCACACCATGATCTTTGTTTATTAAGTCCTTTATGTCCAAGTCCAAAGTCCAAAAATCTTAAAATTCTAACTGTGTCATTCCATATGAAAGTCTATTAAAAAAATCTCGTATGTAATTAGCAGTTGCTCCTCTTGAGAACTGTCATTATATGCCCCTAAAGCGAGCGAGTCAAGCACAATCAATAAACCATTTATTCAAACCGAGTATAGATTGGTCCGATTAAATCTTTTTTAGCCTATCAAGCTCAATCATATAAACAAGCAGCACATACCTAAGAAGTCAAACCAAACCCAATTGAAATCCCTAAATCAAGTGTACTATGCTAAAGAAATCGTTATTAAGTACCTGATCAATAGAATAACAAGTTCATCTTAGATTATTTCTCAATTCAATACCAACTAAGTTTCTAAGAGACCTTAACCCAGCTCATCTCACACTTTCCCGCTACATCCTAAAAATCCCATAGCCCTAAGCTTTTAGAGATCTAGAGAAGACTAAGTAAGGTTTAGATCTTTAGGAAAGATGGTTGATTGAAGCTCTTAGGCAAAGGATAAGAATTGAAGGAACTCTAAGGATTCTAGCTTTTAAGTTAAACTTCTAATTTTCTTAGCTTAACATTACCTAGAGGTATACTAAGACCTTAAACAATCTAACCTTTTAGGGGTTGAGATACTTTTGAGAAGATTAGATCTATTAAGCAAGGAATAATGAATAAATTTTGGAATAAAATATAGGAATCAAATTGCAAGGAATTCTTGAAAATAAAGTTCCAAGTGAAGTATACAATTCAACTTAACTCAACACGCCTAAGGGAAATTTGGAGTCTTTATATAATCTAAGCTTTTAAGGGCTAAAATACTAGAAAAGATTTTTTTTTTTTTTTTTTTTTTTGTGGTAGGATTGGATGTATATAACATTGGGGTAGGTATTTAGAGTCGAAAGAACCAAAGAGAAACAAGATGGGAAGTTAAACAAAGCATAGCATCCGATTGCCCTACTCTTACAAACACGCTCTCTACTTCGATTTAAACCTAAAAATCATCATCTTAACCCTAACTCGTCCATACATGAACTCATCCATCACCAATCAACTTCAAAACTCAACTTCAATTTAAACCTAAAAATCATCATCTTAACCCTAGATCTTCCATACATGAACTCATCCATCGCCAATCAACTTCAAAACTCAACTTCAATTTAAACTTAAAAATCATCATCTTAACCCTAGATCTTCCATACATGAACTCATCCATTTTTGCAACGTTAGCCATCGCTTATATAGGAGAATCCATGGAGGGTCATCATTGACTACCAATCAACTTCAAAACTCAAAAAACTCAACCCCAAATTTCAATCTTATCTCAACTTCAACACATAATCCAATCTTAGGTAAAACAAAACTCACTAAAACTTGAAAGAACAAAAGAAGAGAGATGAGAAACTCACTTGTGGATGAATGGAACTTCTTATAATCCACCTAGCAACCAAAACTCATGAAAGAGTTGCAAACTCATAAACAAATTCGAATTACAAATGATTACTTAAGAAACTCCATGAAAATGAAAGCTTTTCACTAAGAAAAGCTTAGAAATGGAGACTAGCAAGTTACCTTATTCTTAAAGAAGCTTAAAAATGGGTTTTTTTTTTTTTTTTTTAAGTATTTGAAGCTCTAAGAGCTTGCTCTAGTTAAGAGGAAGGAAAATGAAGAAAATAGAGAGGAAATAAGTAAGCTAAGATAGGGTTTATGGCTTAAGAGAGAAGAGGCTAAATAAAGGGGTAGCTGAAAATAAATTAAGAGTAGGGCTTTAGGAGGTTTTGGAATGCAAAATGCCCTTAATTTAGAAAAACTTTTTCTTGGTTATTTCATTCTAACCCCCTTAAAAAAACTTTTGTCCTTGAAGGTCACCCAATACTTCAAATGACTAATTATTTTCTTCTCATTTCTTTCCTAAACTCTTAAATCATGCTCTCTTTGGGGTTGCTCACTTAACTATTCTTTACATAACTATTGATTCACCTCATATAGATCTCTTCCTTAGCATTCCTACTCTTTTTAAGCCTCTTTTTACTCTCAATCAAGATCTTTAGCTTCTAATCGCTCTTGATTTATTAACCTCATAATCCTTTTGACTTCTATCTTATCTCTAAATTGGCAAGATGCTCACTCCATCATTACTAGATTGATTAGTCCATTTCATATTTGCCAACATGTCAACTTTTGTATTCTCACTCTTGGTTTTTTGCGACCACAATATGAACATGTTAACTTTACCACATTAATTCCACCTTTCCACTATGCTACAAAATCATTACATATAATAGCAATATGATTGTCAAATAATGTTTCCAACACAAACCTCATATGCCAAAAGATTAAAATCATTCCTAGTAATCAACGACAATGATCAATAATCCTCATGAGCCCTTAAGCAAGTCTGCAACTCCAAAGTAATTAATGAATTGCACTGTGTCTAAGTTATTCACTAAAAGAATTCAATCTTCTAAAAGAAAACAATTCTTAGCTTAAATCAAAACTCTAAGTCCTAACTATAGGACTAATCCTCACATAGTAATAAAGCAAGATATGAAACATCCATAGGTCTTAACTTAACTAAATCACCTATCATTGAAGAATTTCCAACACCTATCTTCTAGTGTAACACTCTAGAACTGAGGACATCACAAACCGTTACATATCCCTAGTCTCTAATGACAAGTCATGCATAACATTAGACTAAAAATTCCAAATAATACTATAAAATTCTCCAAATAATCTTATACAATTAATTCTTCAAATAATACTAGAATACCTTCTAATTAAGAAATGTTAATGTCCAATCAATCAATGCAACCACATAAGACTAAATAACCTTATTAATTAATTTCTTAGGATATTCTTCAATACCATATGCCATCTTCACTCTTCCCATTCCCAAAGCAATAACAATTAGCTCCATAAATTATTGAAGTCAAGTAGTACAACTATAAGTCTTGCATTTGAAAATATGATAAAGTGAGCCGAAGCCCAGTATACAACACACAACCACATACGCGTGATTAATGACACATTCACATGTATAAGAATACAACAACAAGTAAATCACACAATCCAGTTAATTATCTTTGCATTTAATTCGGTCACATAAGCACACAATAGTGGTCCTTCACAATCTGCTCACATCACAATTCATATCATAACTTAACATTTGGGCGTAACTTTTCAAGCCCCTCTACAACCTAATGTTGGTCATATCTCTTCAGATCCCTCTATAACATCATATTGTTAGGCGTACCCCTTCGGGCCCCTCTACAACACCTAAATCTATCCTAGATCATTTCCAAGCAAGGCTCTACTCAATACAACGTATCGCAAAGATCATTAGGGTTACTCTCTAGGAATCTGCCACTCTAGGCCCCTAAGAGGAGCCAAACATAAGCAAAAAAAAGATACATAAGTCAGATATGCATTTAATTTATTTTAATATTTGCTATCCTAACACTTACATACAATAAGCAAGTGTTACGTATCTTGATATTTGGAATCAGTTACCAACGAATCAAGCCTAACTTTAAATCCTAGAAATAATAAATACTCATTAAACTTCTTTAAATAATGAATAAACATTGTCTCTTAGCTATAACTCACTTTTAGACTATGTAAGTCTCCTTAAATTCACTTAATGATACATTTAAGGGGTTTACTTTAGAAGTAATAAAGGAATGCAACAAAAAAAAAAAAAAAGAAAGAAGAGGAAAAACTTAGCTTAAAGGAGTAAAGCCTATGGTACAATTAAGGACATAATCGTGTCTTTTAACTATGTAACTTACTGAATTACACTTCATTACTACAAGGAACACAATCAGGGACACGGTAATGTTTTTTGGTCATGTAACTTTTTGATCCATCAACCCACATCACCTACTACAAAGGATACAACCAAAGACATGACCGTATCTTTCGATTGTGTCCCTTTTTGGTTAATCAACCCACATCACTTACTGTAAAGGACACAACTAGGGATACGGTCGTGTCTTTCGATCGTGTCACTTTTTGGTCGACTTTTTTTTTTTTTTTTTTTTTTTTTGCACCTAAAATCTTTCTAAACCTAATAACAACACTCCAACACCTCAACACATGGATCAAAATACTTTTAAATTTTTAAAAACTCAACTCTACAACATAATCTCATCAACATACCACTTATCTTTCACATCTCTAACTCTTATTTCAAATCAATACTATTGAATAAATTCTATCACCACATCATTTAATTAACAAACATCTCCTAAACTTGTTAAAAGAATAAAGACAATAGAGATTTTATGGATCACAAGATACATAATTTGATTTCGACAATCCTTTAGGGTTTCTTGTTTTTCCTTAACAGACTACACAAAATTCAATATCCTTTTTGGGTTGCATAAACTTTATGCTTCCCTTCTCTATACGGCTACTTTTACTTTACCATAAAAACAAAATCTCGCATTTATCTAAAATTTCTCCTCTTTAATAAAAAGGAAAATAGTAGAATTTTCTCCTTACCTTGAGGGTTTCCAAAGTTAAGACTAGGTTAAGATCTCCTTGCAATACTATTAATACTTTTCATTAAACTATAGCTTAAGACCTTAATATCCCTTACTCAAAACTTAATTACTTTTTATTTTATGATGACTTTTATTAATTAATTACTCCTTTTTTTTCTTGGGTATTACATTCTTCCCCCTTCAAAGAACTTTCGTCCTCGAAAGTTACTTAAACATTAGGGCAACTTTAGAGATTTATTCCTATAAGTTTCTTTGACTTCGAGGTAAGTTGCTCCCTTAAGCCTTACTTATTAATTATTTCTTCTCCTTAAGATCACCTTTACATATTTGACTGTCTGTTTCGTTAGAAAATCATTCCTAAAATTATTATCTACTATCCACCAAATCTCTTCTTATCATCATAAATCTTCAATTACTTAAGGTTTCTTCTTTAACTTGTCTTCCGCTGTGCTACTCTTATTATAATTTAACCAAGGAATTTTGATCACTTTTCCTTACAACTTATCTCCATTATTATGGCTCTACGTAACTTGATCCTTAGCCCACTTTGATCCAAAGAACTTAAGATTACTTGGATTATTTCCTAATAACATTAAACTATGATTAGATTCTCCCAAAAAAAGTAGTATTTCTCTCTAAGTCAAATACTAATAGCTAAACTCCTTTAATTTATTTAAGGGCTCCAAATTTACTAACTTAGGAAAATCAATTATCGATTCTTAAGTAATCTCTTATTCATTATGGTTACTCTGTTGCACCTTAGCATATGAATGAATTCATCTTCTCCAAACTTTCTTGGGTATCCACAATTCCACCTAAATAACCAACGCTCTCTCTTTCTAACTTCGACATAGACTTTAATCCTAATTATTACATTGCTTAGCTCTTTTCAGCCTCACAATAACTTCCTTTCACTTATCTCATGTTACCTTCTCACTACTCCTCTATTTGTTGACCAATTTGCACTAAATTCACCCCATAACTCAATAAATTTTGTAATACCTTAAAACTCAATAAATTTAACTTAAACCTTATATTTTCTTCTTTTATCTCTTTTATATTTAAATATTCTCTTCGTCCTACCTTCTTGTATCATCCACTTCCCATTTATAAATCATTCAATTATAATAATACCGACGCTAGATGAATGACCACAACATTAATAATAGGAACCATACCCAAAACATGTCTTATAACCTCATTTCCATCATCATTCTATAACTCCCAATAGATTAAAGACTTAATCAAACAATAGGGGTCTCCATCTTTTAGATCTTATAATCTTTGAACAATTCTATGACTTTACGGAAGAAAGTTTAAGCTTCTAAAGTTTGTTAAAATTCCTCTCTCCACCAACCATTCCCAACCATCTATTTCGAGAGTTCTCACAATTTAACACTTCTAGTAATGCTACCATAATTTAATCTCAAGTTGCTCATTCTCTTATGACTTGCATCAAGCTCAAAGCTGTTAAATTAAAGAGGATATACTTATTGGCTAACTTCATGCTTTTAGCATACATATGTTTGATTAATTTTACTATATTACTATAATTATTATGATTATGGATTATAATGTAGTTAAAATATTTGATGCACTTAGAGTTGTTTAATTAAGCATGAAAGAATTTTATTAAATTTTTACTATACTTCATTGCTTCTTGCTATCACTATAATTACTATTGCTTATCCTTACTATTATTAAATTTATAACCCTACTTTGTTCCTTCCCAAGATTTTATTGTAGACTAAAATATTTGATAGTTATCAATTGAATACTTTTATACTTTTGTTGCCTTTAGTTAATGTTGAGTGGTTTGCATATGAAGCATCTTAATACACGCATACATATATATGAGCCAATGAGTAACAAGACATGATTTGACTCGATCAAGACATAACCAATAACCCAACTTGACTTACATAATAAACATGGTACGATGCAACGACATTGTTGACAACGTTTGACATATTTAACATGACTTGGACCAATCATAAGATAGAAAAAAAAACTCATCAGCCGCATTGCATGTATACGTGCATTAATGTACATACGAAACCTCCCATTAAACTCCATTGTCATCATTATTAGTTAAAATTTGATAAACTCCGTTATCGTTGTGTTACTACTCACCATGGATGGTTTAGTGAGACAGTTTTATTGTTATAATTGGTATCACTGTAATTGTTAAGATGCTTAATTATGATTATTAACATTGATAATATGGTTATTGTTATTATTAATTATGATTATATTCTTATAATGTCTCTATCTATGTGGAATGTAGTTAAAAATGGACTTTAATTTTGTACAGGGAAATTATAATAGATTTTTGGGTGATTGGTTTACGATTCTAATTCTTTATTTCGCACTTTTCCAATCAATAAAAAATATTTCTTAAATGCCATTTAGTAGCTTCTTAATTTTACCCTATATTGGACATCCAAGAAAAATTGACGTTTATTTATGAATACGTAAATATTCTCATAATATTTAAATGTATTCTTACCATATTTACTACTTTGACAATTTTCAACTTTCCATATAGTTATTTAATAGTTAATAATTCTTATATAAGGGTTGTGTTTTGTCTATTATATTTTCTTCAAAAATACTTTTGTTTCTTACTTGGTTATATTTACGCTATTAATTAAGGCTATATATAACCATTTTGTATTTTTCCCTTTCCTAAATATCTTATTAATTCCATGTTTTATTACATATTGGTCAAAGATAATTTTATAAAAGTTTATGAATTTATATGGATCTCAATGGTATTATCATTAGCTACTATTTATTACATAATCATCATTATTGTTCCTTCTTTCATTCACTAGTCAAGATTATAGGTCAAAAGAAACTTAATATGCTTCTATGGTTATAAATTCTATAATCGTAATACCGTAAGATGTATTACCTGTAGTGTATGTCCCTCCAAGCTATTTAGTAGTAAATGTTTTATCTTGATTTTATGTTTTTACATAGTAAAGGTTCATATTTTTTACTATCTTATTTTGTTTTTTTACTATATTGCTCTATACTCAAGTATTATACTCTTTTTTTTTTTTAACCTCTTAAACATAACTAGATAATTATGTAGATATCTATTATTTTCAAATAGTTAAATAAAATCTCCAAAATAAATAATAACATCAAATAATATAATTTCACATAACTGCTAATCCAAAATATAAATTTCTTCTTAAAGTCAAACTTAGCCCATATTTTACTCCTGTTATCATTAAACCATCCTATTGATTTATTGCTTCTTATTACCTTTTTTTTTTTTTTTTCTAAAGATTCATAACCTACAACTCTAATACCACTTTATCTTTAATGCTCCAGAACCAAGGACATCACAAATCGCCACGTATCCCTAGTCTCTAATGACATGTCAGGCATAACATTTAACTAAAAACTCCAAATAATACTATGAAAATCACCAAATAATCTTATACAATTAAATCTTCAAATAATGCTAGAACAACTTCTAGTTAAAAAGTATTAATGTCCAATTAATCAATGCTATCACATAAGATTAAATAACCTTATCAATTAATTTCTTATGATATTCTTCGATACTATACGCCGTCCTCACTCTTTCCATTCTCGAGATAGTAACAATTAGCTTTATAAATTATTGAAGTCAAGTAGTACAACTTTAAGTCTTACATCTGAAAATATGATAAAGTGAGCTGAAACCTAGTACATAACATACAACTACATACATATGATAAACAATACATATTCATATGTGTAGGAATGCAACAACAAGTAAATCACACAATTTATTTAATTATCTTTGCATTTAAACAGGTCACATAAGCACACAATAGCGGTCCTTCACAATCCGATCACATCACAATTCATATCATAACTTAACATTTAAACATGCCTTTTCAGGCCCTTTTATAACCTAATGTTGGGCATGTCTCTTCAGGTCCCTCTAATGCATCCTATCATTGGGCATACCTCTTCAAGCCCCTCTACAACACTTAGATCTACCCCAAATAATTTTCAAGCAAGACTCCACTATAGATAACATATCACAAGGATCATTAGGGTTACTCCCTAAAGATCTACCATTCTGGGCCCTTAAGACAAGCTAAACATAAGCAACAAAAAGATACATAAGCCGAATATGCATTTAATTCATTTTAATATTTGTTATCCTAATACTCACATACAATGAGCAAGTGTTATCTACCTTGATATTTGGAATCTGTTACCAACAAATCAAGCCTTTTAAATCCTAGAAATAATAAATACTCATTAAACTTCTTTAACCAATGAATAAACGTTTTTTTTCTTAACTATTACTCACTTTTAAAACATTTAAATCTCCTTAAATTCACTTAATGATACAATTAATGGGTTTATTTTAGAAGTAATAAAGGAATCAAATAAAAAAAAAAAAAAGGAGAAAAAACTTAGCTTAAAAGAGTAAAGCTTATAACACAATTAAGGACATAATCGTATCTTTTGACCGTATAACTTACTAAGTTGTACTTCATTACTGCAAGGGACATAACTAAGAACACGATCGTGTCTTTTAGTTATATAACTTTCTAGTCTATCAACCAACTGTCACGCCCCGAACAAGAAGAGTCATAACAGTCCCGCCGTGTAAACTAATCTAAGATAGAAGCTGACCTCACAGCTGCTATCGTAGACGCAGTTTACACAAGGCGCACAACTCAACCAGCTTGAAACGTCTGTTCTGACATCTGTTAATATCCAAACCTGTGGTAGAGCTTTAACAAAATACTTGTTCTATACAATCTGTAGTTTAGTACTACAACAGTAATTATACAACATTTCACGTCCAAGGGTAAGGATTACAATCAGAGTCTTTTAAAAACCACAGGTTATACGATTTATATACAATAAGTTAGAAAACTAGTGGGCTCCCAGGGAATTCCCATTTAGTTTTCTTCAAAACTTAAGGACAAAGCAAAAGCTCAGGTTCAGTTAAATTCCTCGTTCCTCACTTTCCCACACAGCAGCACACTAACCTGAGAACGTTGGTACCGGAACATCTTTTATCTTCACTCAGTACCTGCAAAAGAGTCTGTAGGGGTGTGAGCACAACTAGCTCAGTAAGTGGGGCGGAGTCAGAAGAGTACTATACAATCACAAATAAGGTTAATAATTATGATGAAATGCAATGCAATCACTCAAATGAAAACATCGCACAGTGTTAACCGGTCCACTGTGAGGTTAGAGAAATTTCATCCGCTCCAACCCGGATTGAGGAGTTTCATCGCGACTAAAGTTAAACCAAACCCGGGCTTGTGCAATGGAGAACACCCCCCTCCCAAGACCGCCTTCGAACCACGGCCCCCAACCTTGCCGCGACCTCCTCGCCTATCACTTAGTTCGACTAAGGATGGGGAAAGGACCATTTCAGCTATCCTCATCGAATGAAGTCGGTGTTTGGCTTAACACTCTTAATCGTTTCCCCTAACGGGTGATTATGCGTGACCAATTACACTTTAGTCGAATAATCATTAGTGATAATCAGAGGTGACCAATAAGTTCACACAATACAGAATCCATGCAAATATGCAGAACAGCACACCAAGGAGTTGAACTCCTGTCACAACAGAGTATCATTTACACACATAGCATGCGCATAATCATCTAACTACAAACACAACCAGAAGTACTCTTGGGTCTCCGGATACTTTTAAAATAGTACCCAAACAGCGGCGAAGCTACCATCCCAACTTACTTGTTCAGACGTTCGTTATTTCTGACTTGAATTGTCAGCCGTCTTTGGAAGGTCCTAATTACACAAAAGGTCTAAATTTAGTTTTCGTAATAATTACGAAAACATTAGGGTTTAATCTAAAATGGATATATATATATACATATATATATATATATATATTATTTCCATAATATACTGTCATGTTATTAAACTATTAATTATTAACATTATACATCATATTTACTATTACGTATTATATATCGTTTTGATCGTATCGAAACGTACTTTTTATTTATTAATTCACGTTTTGATTCCGGTAGAGTTACCGAAATGTGTATATTCTTGAATATGTTATAGATATAAGCTAGTTTGCTTAAGGTTATCCGATTTCAACAAAACTAGTATCATTGAGTTCGTATAGACTTAACGACACATCTTATGAGTCCTGTTCTTAGAGATGGATTTTAACGGGTAGTTTGAATTTTTAATACAATTATACATAATTATATAAAAACGACCGTATTATGCATAATTTACAGTTTTAAATTATATTTTATCCAATTTGTCCTTATATTGTAATAATATAAGTATTATTCAATTTTAATACACCTAAAGTACATCCCGATCAGAAAATATTAATAATTGTAATAAAATCTCTATTTAACCCAATTCGACTAGCGATCCTATATATAGGTTTTATTTATCTATTTTACTCATTTTAGTCTATTAATATTACAAATACATCCCGACTTGTAATTTAAGCTATTTTACTTAATAAATTCGTAGTAAATAGTTCGGATCACCTAATAATTCCCCGAAAATTTCTATGGACTTCTAAAAATATAGGGAATTCAATTATCACTCGGTTTCAAGTTTTCAACCTATTGCCTATATTTTCGTATTGACGATTTTACCCCTAAATTTGACTAATTATCCAATTATAATTCTTTTAGCATCCAATTAATTCCAATCTGACTCAATACCATTATTATTTATTATAGATCAGTACATGTCCATTTCATCAATTAATTTTATAATTTCCTATTAAATTCATAATTTCAGCCTATTTTCGGACCAATTTCAAGCCTAAAAATTCAATAAATATTAAAATCATTCAAATAAAAATTTGGGCTACGTAGAAATTACCCATATATCATACTCATCCTACACAAAAATTTTCAGCTAGAAACAACATCATATAGTATATTTATTTCACTAATATATATTCGGATGAATTACAGATTTCTTAATGAAGTATATTAAATATTACGAATTTTTCAAAAATAAAAATATCACATGAAAGCATGTCTAAAATAACCTAAGTGTAATTTTTTTCATAATTTTCTGGGCGGATTTACTATTTTTTAGAAATTATTGAAAAACAGGGCAGAAATTTGACCTTGGTGTTCTTGGGTGCTCCGGTGGCCGGCGGCGGCTGGGCGGTTGTCGAACGGCTGGCGCGGTGGGTGGACCGTGTGGGGTTGGCTGGGTTTCACAGCAGATCTACTCTAGGTTAGGTTTCCACACTTTCACTAATTTTTCTGTTTTTTTCTAAATTTGTTTTTTTTTCTACGATTTTTTTCTAATTTTTCTTTCCGATTTTCTCTGATTCCAAATTGCTAAAACTATCTTGTCTGATGATCTTGGCTTTTTATAGTGCTTCAAAGTCGGTTTAGGAATTTTTCTTTAATTAATTCATATTTTCTTTTCCAATTTCTTTTTTTTTTTTTTTTTTTTATGCATGAGGTGTCCAAATATTATACATTCACCTTTTGAATCAGCATTGCAATTTCATCCTCCTGCCACGCCTCCTTCCAATATTATTTAATTAATTTTTCTTTTTCTTTTATTAAATAATTACTTAAATATAGATATTATATGTTAGAATTAATTATTTTAATTAATATACAAGGTTATACCTTATGTAATAACATGTGAAATATATAACTTTACTCATATAATTAAGTTTCTAGCATATCTTTTATTTTTAGAATACATTCTAAGGTTAATTTCATGAATTCAACACAATATATATATAATTACTCAATTTAAAGTTAATTTACGAGTATAATTATTATTTGTACCGGGTATACTAAAAAAATTACGTGTATTTTTTTTTTAGTAAATTATACTACATTATCTCATTTTATAGCTCAATTAACTTATCTCTAAGTTCTCGTTGTAATCTAAGTTCAATTTTAGGAGTTCTGAACATTTTAGGGCTTTAGTAAATACTCCAATTTCTAAGGGCAAAATTGGGATTTCGGATCGTTATTACTAAAGTCTAACTTCACTGTAATATCTCGACTAACTTTTTCATTCTAGTTGCAAAGTTTGGGCTCAATTGGATAAGTTACCCTAAAAGCCCTAAATCTGAGCTCGGTTATCCTAAACTCAATTTTGGAAGCTTACACCAACATCACTTACTGCAAAGGACATAACCCAGTACACGATCATGTCACTTTTTGGTCGATCAACCCATATCACTTACTGTAAAGAACACAACTAGGGACGCAGTTGTGTCTTTTAGTCATATCACTTTCTAGTCAACTTTTTTTTTTTTTTTTTTGCACCTAAAGCCTTTCTAAACGCAACAACAACATTCCAACATCTCAACACATAGATCAAAATACCTTTAAATTTTTAAAAGCTCAACTTTACAACATAATCTCATCAACACACCACTTATCTTTCACATCTCTAACTCTTATTTCAAATCAACACTATTGAATAAATTCTATCACCGCATTATTTAATTGACAAACATCTCCTATACTTGTTAAAAGAATAAAGACAATAGAGATTTTACAGATCATAAGATACATATTTTAATTTCGATGACCCTTTAGGGTTTCTTATTTTTCCTAAACAGACTACATAAAATCCAACGTCCTTTTTGGGTTACATGAAATTTATGCTTCCCTTCTCCACATGACCACTCTTATTTTACTATAAAAAGAAATCTCATATTAATCCAAAATTTTTCCTCTTTAATAAAAAGTAGGGTTTCTAGAGTTTATTAGAGGAGAATCTAATCTTATAGTGCACAATGAGTTAATTTATGCACAAGGTAAGTTAAGACTAGATTAAGATCTTCTTGCAATACCGTTAATATCCTTTATTAAACTATGGCTTAAAACCTTAATACGTCTTACTCAAAACTTAATTACCTTTTTATTTTATGATGACTTTTATTAATTAATTACTTCTTTTTTCTTTTTTTTCTCTCGGGTATTACACTTAGAATTCGGTCGAATATCGCACCAAACATATGTCAAACTACTAGATTGGTTGTTTGATGATGAGATGCATATTGAATGCTCGATTTTAGGATGCTACATATTAGATGTTCCGTAGGTGGCTACATTGATGATGAGATGCATATTTTCCTTGAGAATAATTTTTTTACTCATCGATTAGAACAGCTTATGTGACATTATGATAATAACCTAACTTCTAGTTTTATCGTGCTGAGATGCCAACTGTGAATAAATAAATTTAAATGCATTAAACAAAGACTTTTATATAGAAATAAACCTCTTTATTGGTGATAATTTAAGCTACTAATACAGATTATTTACTCAGAAACTCACACGACAAGCTTTATTAAGATAATCCAAGATGAAAGGAATATGTTATGTGCTAATATTACGACTCTCACAATGGTTGGATATAAAATCAGTTATTAGGCCAGTATTTATGCTATTTAGTTCTATAACGGCGTTGTTAGCAAAATTAGTCACTCGCTAAATGGATGATTTTCGTGTCCTAACCTACAGACTGCAAGCTGAATCTGAGCTCCTTTCCTCATTGCACAAACATCAAGCACCATATCTACTGCTTCCGAAAGGCATTACCAGCACGGACGCTTACGCAATTCGCCGTTGCATGCTGCATGTCCGTATACTACTCCATCAGGCGATGAACTATAATAATTATAACCCATATCTCTTGTACGGAACTCGAGCTTGGGTAAAACCCAATTCGTCAAATCTATGCTATATGGATCACCATCTCTGCATGATTCAAGATTGCATACATAGTACACAAGGTCTGAATTTTGAGCAAATGCCTTGCTTATTAGAAGTGAAAAGGTTATACTTATACCTAGTAAACAGGCCACCATTTCTCTCTAATTTGACTACGAAGAAATGGAGAACCCGCATGCTCATATTTATACAGCTACCGAGCTAGACCAACTAATTTAGTTCTTCACTTTTGATTCGATTCTTTTCTTCTGGGTGTTCCTATGCTTATATTTCCCATTGCTTACATGAGTCTAGTCGGCGGATGTACATACTGCCATGGTCGGAGTATATTCTTCTCCTCTTTAAAAATTATGATTTGAATCACCTATAGAGTTGGTAAATATGTCAAATATTATTATTTTCTTTTTATCTTCCTTTGGCAAATAATCAAAGCACTTAATTTTTTACAGGAAGAAGATGGAGAAATAACTTGAAGAATGGTCCAATGAAATTGGTTTTGACGTTTCTTCTATCTTCTCATTCATGTCTCCGGCAAAACGCTCTCAGCGCACATGACACAGAACCTCTCACCAAGTCCTCCATCACTTCCTATTGTCGGTCATTTGCCAGTTATTTTCATATCTTCCCCATCTACCAGTGAAGAATGGCTTCACCGAGAACGGCATTGTTTGTGCCAACTGTTCACATGTACTTCTCTTACAGATGAAATATAACATTTCAGTCTAAAAACAAAAGTGAATAATCAAATCAATGAATATTAATAAATTTTTTTAATCACTTATCCTAAAAATTTTTTATTTGTATTAATAAGATATTTATCATAATGGTCCATAAATTAATATAAATTCTCTCCAACTATTCATGTGAAATTCCCCTAACATGAAGTATTAAATGGAACCTTGCAAAACCATGTCCTACAGGCACTTTTACGAACATTAGGGTTGTTTTATGAACATCTAAAGGGATTTTATGAAATCATTGTGAATTTACCAAGTACAGAAAATTTACGAACATAGATACTGATTTTATGAACATTTGAGCTTATTTATGAATTTTAAACGATTTTATAAACGTAAGTAATCTTAATAAATGCATAGTAATTTTACAAACATTGGAAAAGATTCATAAATATTAAGCAAGTTTCTGAAAATTAACAGATTTTGTGAAAAATATGGTGATTTATCAATGTAGAAGTTCGTAAAAAAAAATCGAATGTTGGTAACGAGTATAACTTTATAGGCATCTGAGTGAGATCACGTCTTTTTAGTGCTTTTACCACTACAAAATGTTTTAGTGTTTGCAGGGAACAGACCTAGCTATAAGAAGAAAATATTTCAATGCCAAAAGATTTTTGCAGGGAGATTGTTCCCAAAAGAATTGGCTGCAAAAGATTCCCTTCGGGTGTAATGAGGTTTTCCTTATAGAAAGTAACTTTTTACATGAAGTCTTTCCCTACAAAAAGTTTCCGACGAAGTCTTTCACATTATACGAGATACATTTCACAAGGACACGGTGGTAGAGTTCTAAATCATCCTAACTTGTATCCATCTTGGAATTTATATTCTAAAAATATAAAGGATATAGGTTTTAGGGTACAATATATTTACTTTATAAAAAATTATTGAATAATATTAAATAAATGAATAATACATGACAATAATATATTTTTAAACCAATAAATGTATTAATAAAAAGGGGGAAAAAAAAAGTCCAAGACCATAAGTTAATGATACTAAAATAGCTAAGGTTAATGTCACCTCTCTCAATTTATGTTTTTCACTCTTTTCTTATTTTTTTCCAATTTTTCTTTTAAGTTTTATGCCTTTCATTCTTCCCCCCTTTTTCTTCCTCATTTTGCTAAGTACAAGATCATATAAATTTGATATAATAAAGTTAGGAATTTTTTTTTATTTATTTTCACATACTTTACTACTGGTTCTATAAGCCTTGCATACAAATAACTTCTAATATTGTTTTTTCTAACATCACAAAAACTTGAAGTTTAAAGGACGAAGCCAAAATTTATACATTCCACTAAATTCTCTATATCGTATAAGTTTTACTAAATAGGTTCTAAAGGGTACAAGTTCTAAGGTATTCTAAGATACTACAATACAAGATAAGTTTCAGTTTCAAAATTTAGAAACTAATACATTTAGAGTAAGGTAAGAGTAAAGTTTGGTATCTTATCCACTATGTACACACTTACTCATATTCAAATTAAATTGAAGATTAAATAAATAATTTTCAGTTAGTGAGAATTAATTAGGATAGAATAAAATCAAATTTCTCTTGAAACCAAAATTTTTTATTACAAGGAATCGTAATTTCAACTTCTAAAAATACTTCCAAATATAGAAAGGGAATGGAAGCTAACATTGTGATTCCAATGCTATCTATTTCGACGTACCACATGTGACACAACAAAATGAAATTAAAGTTAAATTTTAAAAGTTAGGTGAGATCATAGAAAGTGGATATAGTTCCTAATAGATTTTAATCCTCACCTACTTTAATGATGTGTTGTTTTACTTACTAATTTGTTGACTTTTGAATTTTTTGCATCAATCATTTATTTATTTATTTATTTATTTTGTCTTAGTAGCTTTAATTGACAATCCATTGAGCTTTTGATTTTGTCATGTTGTCAAAAAGTTAAAATAATGAAAATAGATGGTGAATACCTAATCAAATTGATTGGGTCATATAGGAATAAGGCTCAAGTCTATCAATTTGTTACCCATGAACACCCATTATGTCAAAAGCAAGAAAAACCCCATTCCTCTCTTTCCTTTTTTTCACCTCCATTATACATTAATTCATTTTTTTTTCTTTAATTATTTTTTCCATTTCATAGCATGTAAAGAATAGTACAATAACTAATTCGTTTGTACATATGAATGAATGCCCATCGATGGAAGACATCTAAAAAATTATTTCATTTTTCCATTTTGGCATCTCAATAATAGTATGAACATAGTCTTTCAACATATTATGGTTTTATCATGCAATACTTGAATATATATTAGATTTTACGTTTCTCCCATTCATATTTTAGTTTTAAGATTTGATTTTACAGCCCATTTATCATAGTTGAGCTTTTCTATTAGTAATTTCTACGTTATACTATATTTCAACTCTAAAATGTTTGGCGAATAATGTTTTCATATGTGTATTTTAATTCGGTTGATTAATTTAGTTTCATCATTGATTTATAATTAAAACATAACTAAATTTGACTACATGCATCACAGCTACACTGTTGAATAATATTTTGAATTTTTTGTTTATTTTTTTCTAATTATATTATAACTTAAGAAAAAAAAATTTAATCTAATATATCTCTTTAAAAAATCAATATTTTTATCATTAAATTAGAATTTCTGAATTTATTTGATTTAATCTACATGCACTCTTGATGAGAAAAAAAAAAATCTATATGCGCAAATTTGAACCTTCTTAACATTGACTTTATACCAACGACGACATTCACTATTATAATATGAAGTCCTGATTCTAACAGTAGAGGTGTCTGTCTACCTTATCTTTTGGAACTCAGAGACTTGATCATATCCAAAAACGGTCTGAATCCAGATCAAAATTTTCACCAGATACTTTAGATACTAAAATAAATAAATATCTTCATTTTTTTGGTAAATAAATAATAAATTATCGGCCAAATACATCAGATGCTGTGATAGAATAGGTGGTCATTCCGGCACGCACATCAGGGCATTCAGGGAAATATATATATATATAATGAGAAATTGTTATTTTAGTATATAATTTTAGGAACGTGACGTGACATCCGACAATCCCTTGCAATAAAAATTTGCAGCTTTCTGTGCCAATAGCAAGATCAATGGCAAGCTCAGACACCACCAGCCCAGCTTTGGATCCGGATCTGGACCAGCCAGACCGATCCGGACTTGAGTTTGCTCAGTTCGGGGCAGGATGCTTCTGGGGTGTAGAGTTGACCTTCCAGAGAGTGGTGGGTGTTGTCAAAACCGAAGTCGGGTACTCTCAGGGTCATGTGCCTGATCCAAATTACAAGCTGGTGTGCACCGGATCCACTAACCATGTTGAAGTGGTCCGGGTCCAGTTTGAACCGGAAGTTTGTTCTTACAACAGCCTGCTTCAAGTTTTCTGGGGAAGACATGACCCCACTACGCTCAATCGCCAGGTAAATATGTGGTTTTGACAGAACACTCATTGCATAAATCTGGGATACGTCAGTTTGATTCCAAAAAAATGTTGTTGGGACCTTTTTTTTTTTTTATAATTGAAGATTTACCATTGTTAAATAATATAGCATTAATCGAAGAGATCATCTAAAGTGGTCGCTGTGCCACCCCGTTATTTGTCTATCGGCCACAGTCAGGGTAAATTACAGAATGTCCCCTATGTGTAGTCGAGGTTCGCATCGGCCTAACTTTTTAAAAATGTGCACCAGCACCCTTAGTTTGTGAAAATATCGGACGGTTTCAATTTTTTAGAAGTTATGAGGAGGTGTTGATGATGAATGATTTAAGAAATTAGGCAATTTGCACATCAGGATGAATATAAAAAAGGCAATCTGCAGTTAATCCCCATAGTAATGTCTGCTTATGCTCTTTTTTGGGTCAAAATTTGTTAATTGACTAGTGTTGGTTCATTCTAGTTTTGCTCAAAGAGATAAGCATTGCTGTTGAAGCCTTACCGGACTTGCTTCAAGAAATTGCAGACCTAATTTGATCTATTCTGTGCAATAGGATGTCATTTGATTGAATAGGATTTCACGAAATCATATAGGCCCAATTATTCTCCAATTCTAGCAGAGATGGATCGATCCGTATGCTATTTGCTGATGGCTTCAAATGTTTAGTCGAAAGCTTTGGTCTTTCTTATCCACTTGCATGATAAAATTAAAGGGTTAATTGCATTGGCCACTCTTATGAACTTAGGCTTCGTTTGTTTCCATTCAGTTGTTTATATACATAACCCTCTTCCATTTCTCAATGGTTTTGCATTAGGGTGCTGATGTTGGGGCACAATACCGATCAGGTATCTACTACTACAATGAGGGGCAAGCACGTCTAGCTCGGGAGTCTATGGAAGCTAAGCAGAAGGAAATCAAGGATCGAAGGATTGTGACCGAAATCCTTCCTGCCAAGAGATTTTACAGAGCAGAAGAGTACCACCAGCAGTATCTTGAGAAGGGTGGCGGTAAAGGGCAGAAACAGTCGGCTGCTAAGGGTTGTACTGACCCTATCAGGTGCTATGGTTAAAAAACAAGCTTAATGGAATATAAAGTTCTCTCTCTCTTTCAGACTTCCAATTTGTAGTTGACATCCGTGCTAGTGTACACACCCGTTGTGCTTTGTCCTGAATATACAGTGCACACGAATAAGATGTTGCTGCTTTCTTTAGTGCTGTGTATGTACTCATAAGACCTAGTATTCTGCGTAAGATACATGGAATTCTGCTATCAGGCATCTTTCCTGCAAAAAGTATTTCGGCCTCGTTTGGTTGATTTCAAGGATTAGCAATCTGTGGGTAATCCATTCTGTCATTATTTATAGTGCAAATTTTTGCCAGTATGCAAGGGCAAAGATACCTCTCGATCCTTTTGGAATTTCAATAACTATTGTGATAGGAGAATCCGATTCTAAGCAACAAGAGGTGTCTAGAATCACATTGAGATCATTCAATCCTTGTAATATCACCAAATTTTCACTAAAAAAAAAAAATGATGAAGTGGAAAAATTGGAATCCGAATCCTTGAAAATAAACAAACGATGCAACGCAAAAATTGTTATGGGAACAATATGAAATTTTTGGAGGCAAAGGATTCTCTGAATTTATGGTTTCTGTGTTTGATTGCTCGTAGAGGTTTATATCAGTAATGTTGAAATGAGGCCTTCATTTTATTGCTATTACACTTTCTATGCAAAAATCCACGTAATCATTAGCGAACTGTAATTCCCAACGCGAAGTACATGATCGAGGTACACATTCAACCTCCTTTCCTTATACTCCATCTGGATGGAGAAGTGATTTGTTGTGGCAGTAATACTCCCGTTGCTTCATTTGACTTGGCTCTCTTGATTATGATTCGTACGAATGGCAAGGTTGAATCGAATCAAAATCAAAACCCCCAACCAAGATAGGAAAGCTGGAATAAAAGAACACTCATCTTGATGGGCTTATTGCTAAATATTTTCAGCGTGCATACGTTCTATCTTTAACAATTCAACACTTACTCTGACCATGATAACTGATTTATCAGAAGTAAAACTTGCCCAATCCTCCCGTTATAGGGGAAAATTCTTCCTAATACTCTAATTGCCACATAGGATCAAAAGGAAAGCGGGCTGTGTCGCAACATTTGGACAGCATTACTATTAAGCTATTAAGACTCGCCTTGGACACATCTCTACTGATTTTACTTGAACAAATACAGTCTTTCAGTAGTCAGTGACAAAAATATTAGGATTAGTTTAGATCACAAAAATATGATCCGTAGACTATTCATTTTTGTTCTGTATCTTATTTTCACCTTCACCTTCTTTCTACGCAATCCATATTATTTCAACAGAAACTACAGTTGAATTAGATAATTATGAGTTAAAACGATAAAATATATGACCGAATATAAGAAGAGCTCAGACAAAGTTAAATTTTCAGCAGCCAGCCGGGCAATGCATAGCTTTGATTGAGTGCACACATATTTCATCATTGCGAAAAACGACTGCCCATGAAGCATATATTAGGAACTCAGCTGCTCCTACTTCGGATCCATAAACTCAGAGAGGAAGAAGGGTAACCTAAACCATGCCACGATGACACTATTATTCGGACCACAAATAGAATGACCCACCTCTAGTAGTTATCCTCAAGGGTTGCGACCAGTAACAGCACAACTCAAGACAGGACTACTTGTCGTTATTCATGAGAAACACAAATCTGAATCTCACTAATGCAAGATGCAAATATACCTAACTTGACATATCTTAAGCGTTAATGATATGGACTGTCCTATACATGCAGCCCAACTTGGTTTCTCAGTTATGTTCATGCTTAGATTTGTCCTAACTTGAATTTATGATTATGTATCTGAAATCTTTGCCCACCATGTTCACAGGCAAAAAGCTTTGTGACAAGGATGACTGAAAATCAGAATAAGAACATTCCAAAATAGCAAATAGCAATTCACATATACTAATCTCATTCTTCGCATTATTATATATACCTGGGATGTACCAGGTGTTACAAGGTCGTGAGGATCCTACACCTGATGATATGCTGCTTTTCAAACAGCCCCAGTCTTCCACACTGCAACTTCAGAACCATCTAAGACGAAAGAGAAAGCAGTTACAAGCAAAGAATATACAAGCATAGAACTCAGCACTGAGCAGTGAATGAAAGAATGGTGACTTGACATCAAAGGCTGGTGTGTAATAACACATATGTACATGAAAAAAAAAAAGGTGATACTACATCCACGTACAAATGATCCCGTTCTTGTCCACAGAAGACAAGGGTTTGCCTAGCCCACTCCAAGAGCAACACAAAACAGGAGCTGTATGTTCCTTAAGAGTGCTGACAATATCAGCACTGGAGATTGACCAAAGATGGACCGATCCATCAGCAGAACCAGCAGCCACATGGCTATCATCAGGACTGATACAGGATCTGCTCCAGTTAGATGCCACTCTGTTCCCAGAAGCTCTTAATGTGCCACATACCTCAAGAGATCTAATGTCAAATAAGTTGTGCAAGTTGTCTCTGCCACTAGTTAATACTATATTTCCATTTCTAGAAATAGAGATAGATGTGACGGCTAGTGAATGTGCTGCCACTTCACTTAGCAATTTTCCATTCTGAATATCCCATAAACGAAGATTTCCATCAACATGCCCAGAACAAATTGTGTGACCATCCATGCTAAAGCAAAGCGCATTGCAATTGCTAGGAAAGATAATTGTGTTGGTGCAGTAACCTTTTTGCAAATCCCAAATTTTTATAGTACGATCATAAGCTGCACTTACCACATGGCGGCTTGAGATTTTGCTCACATCTACTGCACACACTTTATCTGTGTGCCCAGTCAGAGTATGCCGGACACGTCCTGAGTTGACATCCCATACAGTCAAATTATTTGAGCTGCTAGCTGCGATGATGGTTCTGTTGTCATGAGTAACAGCAAGATCAAGGATAGAACCCAGATTTCCATGGAGAGTACGAACTAATGTGCCAGTATTAGTGTCCCACATTTTTACTGTCCTGTCCTGTCCTCCACTAATCAACTTGCCAGAATTATGCTCAAACAGTATAGCAGCAGATCCACCATCATGTGCTTGAATCCTTTGCTTGCAAGAAGAGGGAATGGTTGACTCAGCAAAGTATTCAGCACCTGCTTCACTTTGACGTACCACGCCATCAACTTGCTGCCTTGCAAGACTTTCTAAGCCATTAGCCTTTAGACGATCTAACATGTCTTCATAAAGAGCATTGGCCTAACACAGTGGGTACTTTCAATTAGCCACATAGACATTTCAGATGTAAGAAAGAAAAAGAAAATATAGGAAAAAGAAAGTAAAGGCTTTCCCAGACAATCATCAGTTTTGATCAAAGCCAACATGGGTAAGATACAAGGATAACTAGTACCTCATTAAGGCGTTCAGCATCCTGCATTTTTTGCAACATCCAACGATCAATTAACATCTTATTTTCAGCTTCGGCATTCCTGGCTTTAAGAGTCATTTCTTCTAGCTGTCGTTTAAGATCCTGGTTTTCACTCACAAGTAAATCAACAGCTTTAATCTTCTCTTCCAAATCTGCCTTCAACTGTGAGCGTTCTTCCCTGCAACATATACTTTTGTTTGATCATTTGCTTCAAAAAATGAAACCCCATAGCATCAGGTAACCCTTCTAAAAGTTAAGGATGAAAACCTTGTTTCATTCAACTCCATTTGCAGATTACTTATTACTGTCTCTTTTTCTTGAAGTATAGCTTTTAGAGACCTGGACTCAGCAACTTCCACCACAAGTTGTTCTGACAATCGAGATTGAGCCTTGTAACATTGCTGAAGTTCCAGCTCCAAATTCTCAGCCTTTTCTTTCCACTCAGATTGCTTTTGGAAAACAGAGACATACCAATAGACAAGTCTCAGCACATTGGAAATGCAATTGAATGTAGTTATTATAAGCATACATAGTAGCATCATAAGTTCTAAATCAAGGTATTAGAAACGACTATATATGGAAGCAACATCACTGAACACAAGTCACTTGTACGTACTACCAAAGCAATCATGACAAGGCAGAAACTTTCTTCTGTTAAGACTGCTAAGTGATTAAGGCATTCTTAAGCGACAAAATCTACTTGTTTAATCAGAGAAACAGGTACAATACATTACCCAAAGATTGAAAAATGCATAATCAGATAATAATCAAGATAGACTACTCTTGTTGAGCTTCATTGATATATTATTTACAATAATGTTAAAAGCTTCATTCAAAAATGAGAAGAAAATATGGAGCATGAATGAAGACCTATACGTGAAACCAGTTGGTGAGGGAACTAACTAGCTAATAGTTGTGACACATAGGAAATGGGGATTATTAGAAAGGAACATGACAACATTTTGTCACAAGGAGCTTCCCAAGCCAAAACTTTATGTGGCAACATACACAATAACCCAAATAGAGAACTGTGTATCTTGGGCGCACTACTCTTTCCAGGGTGTTTTGAAAAGTTACACGCCAAGTGAAGTTCACTGGATCAAAATAGAATGGTATGCAATATGTTCCTTAAGATTCTAAATAAAAAGCAATTTATGAAATGATTTCAACAGCATATCCAGAAGGAAATCATGCCCGCACAAAATAAGTCATTCTCTTTTAGCATCCTATTTACAGTAAGAAATTGAAAATTCCATCATATGTTTGCTGTGTTTTCTAGTAATTGAAGAGCAGATAATTCATGAGTTGATAGAAAGCACTTCCATTTAATGAATTTTCTATAATACAAAGAGAAAATCATGTATTAATAAAAGGATAGAAACAGTTCTTGAAACCCATTGCATTGTCCATGTGATTATCAATTACCCCATCAACAGCTCCTACAACATACAATCATGAGCATCATTCTTTGACATCAACAAGATCACCTGTCATATAATATCTTACCATCACCAGCACTTTCAGAAGGCTACATCTTATAAATTGAAAAAATTCATTTAAAACTTGCTGAGACTGAGAACCAAGTTTCAGGAGTAAAGATACAACATAAGAAGATCCAAATTGGAAGCTTTACTAAGAGAAGTCATACATTTATCGTGGGAACATAAACTGAAATTCTGTACTTAACATTGCAAGGCTATATACCTCAAGCACTTAACTAAACTGTGATACATGATTAACAACGTAAAGATCCTAATACAAGAAATTCAGCATACTACTGCCTATCACAGAACACAATCAAACTTGACAAAGATACACATTACTTGAGGTAAAAGACACTGAGGTATAAAACATTAGAATCAAAGCACCACAAAAGTAGACATGAGGAATGGTTAAATTACTTGTTTAACTTAGAATACGATTTCATAGAATAGTTCTTTTAATGTTTTGTAGTTTTTATTATAATCCATATTTTCCAATTACCAATTTTTTTTTTTTAATGAAATGTCAGATTTTTTGGATGCAATTACCAAATATCAACAAAGCTGTTGGGGGGGGGGGGGGGGGCAAGCGTAGGGTTTAGCAGCCTCTGATGATGGTTAACCATAACAGAAGTACATGGATGCATAACAGGGGAAGATGAACTTTATGTTTAGGAAAAGGGAAGTTATTTTCCTTTTTTTTTTCTTTTTATTATTGACATTTTCAGATGCATTGGCCATGTAAGGGACGTGCTTTAGACATATTTGTTGGACTTTGTGACAAATTAGAGGCAACTAACATGAAAAGAGTATGCAGGAGACCCAAGAAGACATGATGTGAAGCAATAAAAAATTATATGACATATCAAGGGAACAGTAAAAATATGCTTCATGATTATTGCAATCGTGAAACAAGATCCTTATTGATCTCACTTGGGGATGATAGGCCTTTAGTGTTTTTATTGTTGTTGTAACATTTCGAACCAAAACAACTATCACTATCTATCGGCTCCCACAAATGATTAAAAATTCTTACTAATATTAACCACTGGCTACTACAATAAAAATACTTAATCATCGCATATGATAGATAAGTCAAACACACAATTATTTTAGGTATCCATTAGGACCGTCCCTCAAGGATCCAAAACAAGAATCATTTCGTCATTCTAAATCTGGTAATAGATTTCACGAAAAAACAAATATTTTTTTTCTCTTCACCATTAAAAAGTGTCTGGCTGGCTCTGTGCACATGTGCCATCGTTTCATTTTCCCCCATTGTTCCACCTAAACTAAAACAGAAACACAAAGCAATGCAAATTTTCAATTGGAGAAAGAGCGTACCTGAGAAAGGATGGGCTGAGAGAGGGCGGCGATAGCGGGAGCATGAGCAGCTTCTTCGGCTAAATGCCGCTGCCGGAGAGCCTTCAAAGCGTGCTTTATTGCTTCCTCCGGTGACCTTCAAATACGCACATACGTATACGAAACCAGCAACAAAACGGAATGGAAATCAATATATATGATCGGATTCAAATATGATATATAATCAAATTGAACAACAACAAATCAGCACTAAAACTTCATCGCTACTAAAACAAACAGCGCGACTGATCAATTCAAGTAGTAATTACCGTTAGTAAAAAGTGGAAAAATTTAGGTTAAATATGATTGACCTAAATCATACTTACATCTAAATCAAGCTTTACTCCACTAAGAGCGAGAGAGAGAGAGAGAGAGAGAGAGAGAGATGAATTTTCATGTATATTTTTAGTTCCAGCAAGGTCAGAGATCGAGTCGAAAGGAAGGCAAAACGCTCTCTCTCTCTCTCTCTCTGGGTCCTGAGCATGGCTCGGTGCTTGATGGGCTGTTGCGGTAAGGAATGAGGATATTTCCAATTGGGCCGAAAATCCAAGCCCAAGCGCACAACGAAAAATTTATTGCCACCCATACTAATTGCAGAAATACGAAAATTTCTTTAGGATTAAATAGATATATATATATATATATATATATGAAAATTTATTGAAATAACAAAGAGTATTTTTTTTTTCTCCTTAGAAAGGAACTACAATTCCTTATTTCGTTATCCTGTAAAAATGAAGGAAAATTAAATGAAGATGATTCATTTTCTTCTGTAAAATAGTTATTTTACTAATCAAAATCAAATAGTTTTTTTTTCCCCAATTGTAGGAAAAAGAGAATTCAAACCCTAATTTATGTAAATAAGAATTCAATAGCGACACTATTAGATTACAACTGCCTTAATAATCCAAATAGGTTAATAGGAAAGAAATAACTCTTTTATTCAACCTTTATAAAGTCAACCAAAATATTATTATTTTAATTTTTCAATTTTATTATTAGGGAAATAAATAAGCCCTACCTAAAGTAAACAAATAAATAAATACAAGCCACTAAAAAATTTACTCATTTTGCAAATAAAACCTTAAGCTTTAGTAATGCTCAATTAAGCCCATCTACTTTCATTTTATCTAAGTTCATAAACTCTTTGATTGTGACAAGTTAAAAAACGTTATTAATGATGTACATGATTATTTACATATGTAACATTTTAAACTTATAATCATTAAAGTTGTAGCTTAAGTAGAAATAGCCTAAATGATTTCCTTTGATTTATTACACATGACAAGTTGATGAAACTATCAAGAGCTTTAAGTAAACATAATCAAAATTTATAGGCTTGATTGAACTATGCAAATTTCAAAACAGTTCTTTGTGTATTTTCCTTCATTTTAGTTGGATACTTTATATGTTACACCTTAAAATTGAGAAATATGAGTAATCTGTCTCATACTCAAACAATAATATAGTTATATAAAAATTTAGAACAATTAAATAGATTTATGCCAATTTAGTAAGGAAGCTAAATCAAATTGTACATGAAACACTCTAAAGCCACATTCTATTTATTTCACACTATAACTCTTATTTATTCAAAAATTAAAATATTTGTAAAATTATAAATCTCCTTTGAAAAAAAAGAAAGAATTTACAACCAAATTCTATTCTATTTTAGTTAAATATAGTAATTCCAAATCTTTTCTATAAAGATTTCAATTTCAATAGATTTTTTTTATATAGTTTATAGATTTACTTATGGTGTTATGAGTACTTCAATCTTTTCTTTTGTTTAAACTAACCTTGGACACTCTTTCTCTTCTCTTATTTTTGTTTCTCCTTTTTATGTTTTATTTCCAACCCTAGCAATTTTACCCCATATACTCTCTCTACCAAGAACCAAGGAATGATTCGTTTTTGCAACTTTACCAAGAGGAAATCAAAGGAAACATTAAGTTAAGGAAGAAAATCAAAGGAAGACCCATGTAGAGAGAATTCTTGGTGAGTTTTCACTTAATCTTGCCTAAGTTTTCGTATTTTTCTTGCAATTTATGATGAAAAATGCCGTTCTATAGCAATTTAAGAGTATGAATTCGAATTAGACGTTGATCTTTACAATTTGACAAGTAAATTTCAACTCTAAGCCCTTGTTATATGTGCAAGTGAAGATGTTATATGAGTGAAATAAGATCTATGATGATTGCTTATTTTGTTGACAAGTTGTAAGGTGTATAAACTCGTATCAAGCAAGTCGCTTAAGTCAAGGTATAGGATACTTGTATGCTATATGTGTGTGATAAGTTAGGTTAGAAATTGGACTTCATAACTTATTTGGCTTAATTAAACTAATGTGCCACATTTGTATTACTTTGACCATTACCTTGGAAGGGCCTATTTGTTAGTAAGGTATCTAGTGATCTTTGCACAACATTTTCTCTAATGAAGTCTTACATTAAGATGACCTAGTTAAATTCTATTAAGAGCTACTTTAGTATTGGATAAGACTACACCAATAATACATGATATCTATTTATTACTTATGTTTGGGGTTATGAACTACCCAAATCTTAAGATGTTTAGGTTAGTATTGTTTGTTGAACTTAATTAAATAAAGTAAATAACTACTATGTGTTGCATATACCCTATTATTACATGTGATGCATGTAAGATTGTTGATGCTTGTTCATGCACATGTGGTTTCATATTCTGTATTAACCATAGCTTACTTGTTAAAGATCATTTTTATTTTTCAATTATAGGTACAAGACCTTTATACTCTTAAGGTTGCGAAAATTTATAGCTATTAGCGCATTTGTGAAAGCAAGATAGACTACCTTAATAAAGGTAGCAATTATGTGTAGGTAAGAATGTTAGTTGTTTAGGAGATGAAACTCTTTTTGTGATCTAGTTGCTATATGTCATGATCTGAGGGCTACCTAATCATAGTAAACATCGTATATTGTATAAAAGATCACATATTAGTTTCCCTTCCAATCATTGACCATTCATATGACATATAAGGTTACTACAACCATTAACTTCTCAAGAGCAGTCAATAAAATTGATATCATAACCTATTTATATTAACATAACATTTAGATTAGAATATTTACACTAACTAAAAGATACATTAATCCAAACTATCAATAAAGTAACTATAGTAAAGTTATAGTGAAAAGACACATAAGGATCTACATTTGTCTTTTCAATGCTGGTATTTGCTCATACTTGCCCAAAACTCAATACTAACAATTGGCATCCTATGGCTAACATTCACAAAAAAGCAATCCTGTATTAAAAGTCTACGAGGGTGTAAGCTAAACAACTTAATAAGTTAACCCATCAACTACATTAACAATCAAGTTATACATACATTAATTTCAAGCATATAAATGCATGAACAAGGATAATTCCAACCAAATATATACAATTAACCAGGTAGTGTATGCAACTTAGATTTAATACCCTCCAAAATTAGGATTGAAGTATATACGGCACCACTCAGATCTAAGTATTATGCCTGAACTAATTTTACTGAGAAACTTCACATTTTGTATTCAAATAAAACAATCCATTTGTTTTAATCAAAAACCAAGTTTTAAGTATAATTGTAAGTGGGCCCTCACAGTTTACATTCATTCCTAAACGGAGGCCTTTAAATTTGACTTTTAGCTAAACAGTTGTCGCTTCCAATATTTATTGTTCCTGTATGCTAAGATAAAGCCATATTGTACATGTGTACTGTGGTAAACTACTAATTCATAAGTTAATAACCCCTAGTCTCTTGCTACCTCTATATGATGTGACAGTCGGAATTATTTTATGCAATACATATTTATGCATGTTCCAATTTATTTAATAAGTTATATATAGATAAGTTTGGTTATTGTATGACCAATCAATATCACAAACATTACAATTTCTATCTAGTCTACTGTGTAGCAAACAATTTGTTATCAATATTTAAAGTAATTTCACAATTCAACAAATAGTAGCATTTACATGTAAGTCTCAACCCCACACAGCATTCAATTAACAATATTACTTAAATTCACTAACAACAAATACAAACAAACATGGAATCATGAAGAATACTCACTCGACTATGACGTATCTCACAAGTTGTGGTAACCATAGGAACATCCGAACTTTCATCAAGATCACCTAATTATTATAAAATAAAAAAGGTAATAAGTAACTAAATAAACTAGTTATTTTATGTAATCACTTACCTAAATTTACTTAGGTTTTCTATCAATTTTCCTTGATTTAAGCTTTTTCATTAATTACATATAACATTTTCATTTTATTTTCGATATTTATGAGTTTATAGTTGATTTTCATTGTTTTTAGACGTCGTTCACATGGCGGGGTTTATTTTGGATGTTAAAACCTGCAATTTTGAATACAGGCTTAAATTATTATAAATTTAGTTATTTTGACTCTGATATTTTTATTTATTAATTTTGAGTTTTACTTTATTAATTTATGATTTAATAAATTTCTAAATTTTATATTATCATCATCACATGTATTTATATGATATTATAATTAATTGATAAATATGTTATGGGCTTAAATTTTCTTTTTATGGGCTTTGGCCCGTTCATAAATATACGCATACATATAGTTATTTCATTGTATTATATTAAATACTTACTTTATAATATTTATGTATTCATTATATATATATACACACATACACACATTTAGCATACTAGTATATGTACTTATACATATACTTGTATGTATAGTATTATTATATGTATATCCATATACGTATATATATATGAATATACATGTATTTATACTTATATTATATTATTTGTGTATGTATTTAGATACATGTACTTGTATTTATACTTAATTTTATATGCATATATTATACGTATTTTTGTATTTTCATAGTATATTTTTAAGGAATTTAAATATAATTCATATATATACATAAATGTATTTTCGATTTTGTGTATATATATATATAAATACCTAATAGTTTTATTATAAAGGTTTATGTACATGAGAAAATATGCATGTGTAGTGATGTGTGGGTAAATGTGTATGTATATTCCCAATCTTATTTACATATATAAATATTTATACCATATATTCTACTAGAGTTTATGCATATATACTCCATATATGTACATATACTATATATAGATATCTACATATACCTATTATTCTTATTATATATTCTTACACACACACATATATGTGTTCATATGTGTAATAACATATATACACATATTACATGATTTTTGAAAGAAATAAGATTATGTATATAACTTTCATTACATATACATGGAACCTTTAGTACAATACACTAAAATACATGTTAAATACTTATTAATACACTAAGTATAATATTTCATAAAATTACACAAAAGAAAGACATAAAACATAATTTACATATGATAACTAATATTAACTTAATATAAACAAAACTAATTACTTGTTGTGAAGAAGTTGGTAAGAATGTGCCTCTTTCTCTATCTAAATATGGATGAGGAATTGAAATATTTAGTGTAATAATATGTAAGATAGTAATTAAAGGAAAGAAAGATGAAAAAAGGAAAACTAGAAAGATGAAGAGGGAGAGAGAGGTTTGAATTGGGAATGGGGTTAAAATGTGGGGTTTTTGTTTGTATTTTAGATGAATTTGAGAAAAAAAAAATTGAGAGGATTTAGTTGGTATCTAGGTGGACGACAAGGGAGGAGGAGAGAGAAAAAGAAAGGAAAAAAGAAAAAAAGGGAAGAAAAAGGGAGAAGATTCTAGTTAATGTTGATGTGTTGACTTGGTCAATATGTTGACTTAATTAACTCTTAAAATATTTTATGTATTTATTACATATGCTTTTGGAAATAAAAATAAATAGAAAGAAAAAATGAAGAAAAAGGGAAAATAAAGAATTAAATTAATAATTAGTAAAATAATTATTATAATTTTCCTTAAATATTTCTTGTAAGCCCTACAACCAACCACTCAAGGTTTCGATTGGTTGAAAGATTCGATCAAGCTTAAATTATAAGTAAAGCAAAAAATATTAGTAAAAATGATTCCGTAAGTTCAAATTTAAGAAAATAAGCAATAAAATAAAATAAATATAAAAATTTCAAATTTTAAGTATATAACTCGTTATTTATTGAAAATATGTAAAATGCATTCCGATAATTAACGAATTATTAGAGATAAATTATATGTATACTAAAAATTATAGAATGACCTAATTAATATTTAGGAATATTTATTTATACTATATATGAATTTACATGTAGGTAGAAATACGCGTAATTACTTAAAATACATAAAATGTGCAAAAATAATAATAAATAATTAAAGAAAATTCATAATTAATTAAGAATAAATCACGAAAAATAAGAAATGGTCCAGATATAGGTCGTAGCAGCTGAGGAAAATAAGAAAAAAATTATCTAATTAAATTAGAACAACACAAAAGGCAAATTAGAAGAAAATAAGGTAGTTGTCCAATCAAATTAATGTACAATAATTTCCCTAAAGCTCTATAAATAGCAAGAAAAATTCAGAAGCTCATTTGGTTAGTTTGGAGAGTGAGAAAAATAGGGAGAGGTGAAATTAAGAGAAAAATTAGGGTTAGGAAAAAAAAATAAGAAAAACTATGCAATTAGGACCATAAAAGGGAACCAACACCAGATGAGTAGCTGAGAGTGGACAACCACCACCACCACATGGTGGCGGTAGCTCCTAGACTGATTGACAAGGCTATGATGGCCGGCGGTGGTCGGAGCCACCTAGATCGGTAAATTTGATTTCCAGCCTGATTTTGTGTAATTTTGTAAAAAATAGTAAATATTCTTAGAAAATTATGAATTTTTTTATTCTAGAATATTTTTGCATGTAGTTTTTAAGAAAAATATTATTTTGATGAAAATATGTATCGTGATATATGGTCCTTAAGAAATCTTGAAAAACCAAGCATGTTTTAGTTTAAAAATAAATGACCTTAGGAGTGTAATTTTGAACCAAAAATTTTTGTGTAGACTACTTAGATGGTATAGAACAGTGCTATGAAGCCCATTTTCAAAAATTAATTTTCAAAAATTTTAGATAATTTTTAGGCCTTAAAATGAGGCATAAAATGGGTAATTTATGGTTAATTAAGTAATTAAATGGTTAATTATTTATTTAGTGAATAATTATATATTTTAGGATGTTAAAATTTGATGAAGTATGATACTTATAGTATTTAGAGTGTTAGATGTAATTATTAGGTTAATTATGTAGTAAATGAGTAATAGGGAAAAATAGTAAATTTTAAGTTAATTTTATAAATTAGGGTAATTAGGAGTAAAATCTAATTTAGGATGAATTTAGACATTTTAAAATAATAATTGATATTGGGAGATGGTAATTAGAGTGTTAGAAATATTAGATGTGTATTATATACATAATATGTAATTATTGAAAATATAATAAATAGAAGATATTAGAATAAAAATTGATATTATATAAATAATAGGGATATATAATAAATCCGATAGAAATATTGAATTTATGTAATTATATGAAAAATATAAAAATTTCTTACATCAAGAGTAAATTCGGTACACTATTAAGGATTTAAGTGTACCGGGTATAATAAAATACTGACTAAGGGTAATTATGGTATTTAGGATATCTAGAAGTAAAGTGATTAATTTCACATTATGAGTTAAAACAAGTTTCTAGAGTTCAGGTATAAAACAGTACTAAGAAATTGAACTAGAACCAAATTTAGAAATCGATGCGGAAACTGAACTCGAACCTGGCCCCAAACCTAGAATAATTGTAAAAGATTTGAGAATCTAGATAATTAGACATATTAAACCCTAAATAAAAGATAACAATAAGCGTTATAGGATAAAACCAATCTATAATAGTTATATGAAAAACTGAAATCACGTTTGCGTTATAGGGATGATCGGTGATGGCTTGAGTGAGTCGGACCTCAAGTGAGTAAACGAAGAGTCGAGGTAAGTTGGGATTAATACAATGTTGTATTTTGGAGGCTTGAGATCATACTTGATTATGCTTGTTAGATAGTCCGTTGTATGCGTATGTTTGATTATGAGTGATGCTATGATTCTGTTTGTTGTTATAGCTTGTATTGTGTGATTTGTATGAAATGATTGATCACCCTAAACTGAATCTAATCAAATATATGACTTATAATCATAATCGGACCTGCATGGCAACCCATTAGGGGAAACCTAGGATTCTCCGGCCAAATACCGACCCTTTCAAAAGGGATAACACAAGATTGCATAAGGGTCCCTTCTTCATCCTTAGTCGAACTAAGTGACAGGAGAGGAGGTCGCAGCGAGGGTGAAGTCAGTGGTTCGAAGGTAGTCGCGGGAGGAGCGGTGTCTCCATTGCACAAGCTTGGGTTTAGTTATGAGCTGTTGCATTAACGGCGACTCCTCAACTTAGATTAGAGTGGGCACAATTTCTCTAATCTCACGATGAGCCAGATAACGTCGTGTGATGGCATTTGCTTGAACATGCATTGCACCTAATAAGTTGATTGATAACCTTGTTGTGTTTATAGTATAGTTTTAAGTCCTCCATCCTAACTTACTGAACTGTGATTGCTCACATCCCTATAGACGTCGTGTAAGTACTGGTTAAGAAGCGACATATAACTACTCTGAAGCTAGCAACTGTTGAATCCTAGGGAGTGAGGAAAAACATTTGAAAAACAAACATATATTTTTAAGGTGTAAGCTTTTATTTTAAAATTTTTCATTTCTGAATAATGTAATAACTAGAAAATATATTACGGAGAAATGTTGTAAACGTTAATTTTAATAACTGAATTTTAGTGTATATATATATTTTCTCACTTTCTTAGGTAAATGATTTATTTAAATTACAAACTGTTTACTTTAAAGCGGGTTAGTCGTAGACGCCTTGTGTAGATCAAGCCTAGGATAGCGGTTGTAAGGCCAACTTCTATCTTAGAATGGTTTACATGGCGAGGCTGTTATGATTCTATCGCTTCGAGGTGTGACATTTCTAACCTTATAAATAATATTTAACATAATAATTAATATAACTATAAAGAAAATTATGAATTGTAATATTAATATTTACTATATATTGTCTAAAGAACAATTAAATACTTAAATCTACATAATACTAGTTTATTTATATAATTATAAGGGTAATATTAATTATAAAATAAAATTATAATTTCTTATCAATTAATTTAATATGTGCACATTTGTGAGCATTTAAAAGTTATCTTTAATTATTTGTTAACGATTTTATGTGATTTGGCATATCATTAAATATTTATACTCAATTATGGTTTTATCGTGACTATAGTGAATTGGCACATTTATAAGCTTAAATTTATGATTTTCAAGTTTTTATTACTTTCAAGTATAATCTCTAATATTTATATGCATTTAGGATTTAAAGTTTTTATATGCGATTAAGTTTTCGATCCTTATATTAAGGTTTTTATCTTATCTAACCTTATTAACTTTTAAGGTTATCTAACACACTTAAGTCTAATCTAGGATTTAGATAAAAAATTTTAGGAGTTTACACTTTATGTTATTATTTGTTTGTTGTCATTAAGGTTACTTCTTGTTATTGTTGGGAGTTCATCTAAGACTTTAGATTTATTGTTTATGTCTAGCAGGGTGAAGTTGTGATTAATAGTATTGAGGTTATGTATAGGTTATCTTTATGATCTTTCATGTATTAAGTAGATTAAGGGACATTCATTGCGTCCATAGTTGTGAAATGTTTAGTTCTCTTTAATTCATTACTTTTTCAAATAAAAAAAATGGAAAAATTTCAATTTCGACTTCGTTTGTCCTTCTTCTATACATGTTGAATTATATTATTAAGAATTTTTTATAAAAAAAAATTAATTTCTTCATTTCTATTATGTATTTTAAATTTCAAATAATTGCTATAAACATATCCATAGTTTTTTAATGCCATTTTACATAAGTTGTAGAAGCTTACTTTTCTATGTTTTGATAACACGTTTCTATTTTACTGACTTTTTAGTAAATCTAGGTAAAATCGTAAGTTTGATAACCTTGACTATATCACTCAACCATGATGTATTTATAAAGACCACTAATTGAGAGTTGGCGAATCTATGTATTTTATTGTGGATTTATACAAGTTTTACATATTCTAGATACCCTATTGTGTCACTACTTGGTGGTAACACGTAGCAAGTTGTAGCACTCAGTTTCTAAAGCATTACAATACAAGAAAATTGAACTTGATCAATGAATGATAAGTTGTAAAATATACCTGAGTGCCACAAACATAATTTCTTCATATGGTAATTTTTATGTTGAGTTGTTGAACATATTAATAGGGAAGCATTTAAAAAAAAAACACTAGATAGTAAAAGAATGAAATGTCCACAAAAATCATTAGTTTTGTTGGATCCCTAAGCCATATATTTTGATGATAACAAACACGAAATGGGCATCCTAACTTCCCTTAAATTTTATGATACATGCCCTCATCATATCCTCTAAAATTTGTATAGTCCTCTCGATTTGTCCATCAGTTTGAGGATGATATGCTGTGCTAAACTATAGCTTTGTTCCCATCACCTTCTATAAACTTCCCCAAAACTTCGATACAAATCTAGGATCTCTATCTGATACGATTCCTGTTGGAACACCATGTAGTCTCACTACCTCCTTTATGTATATTCTGGCCAATTTCTCCAAAGAAAAAGTCTTATTAATTGGAAAAATATGAGCTGACTTGGTGAGTTGATCAATAATTACCCAAATTGCATCAAAACCAGCAGTTGTTCTTGGCAATCCACTCACAAAATCCATAGATATCCGATCCATTTCCACTATGGCATAGGTAAGGGTTGTAGTAGTCCTCCTAGTCGTTAATGTTCGGCTTTCACTCTCTAACAAGTTTCACATTTAAGCATGAAATCAGCAACATCTTGTTTCATTCCATTCCACTAGAAATTCTTTTTCAAGTCCTAGTACATCTTCATTCCTCTTGGATGTATAGTATAGCCTGAATAATGAGCTTTACTTAAAATTTCTTTTTGGAGCTCTTCATCATCATGTATACTCAATCGGTTATTCATGCAAAGTGTGCCATGTTCATCTACTTGGAAATCAATGTATTTTCCACTTCTTACTTCTTCTTTGATTCGATTCAGTACAATATCACCTTGTTGTGCAATTCTAATTCTTTGCACCAATGTTGGCTCCATCACCAAATTCGATAATTCAATACTTTCTTCATGCCATGTAAATTCTAAATTTAATCTTTCAAACTCCTTAATTAACTCTCTCTGATCAGTTAGAAGAGATGCGACTTCTCCATAATTCTTCCTACTCAAAGCATCAGCAACCGCATTTACTCTGCTTGGGTAATAGTTAATCCCCACATCATAGTCTTTAAGTAACTTAAGCCATCTTCTTTGTCTCATATTCAACTCTTCTTGAGTAAACAAATACTTGAGACCCTTATGATTAGTGAAAATTTCACATCTCTGTCTATACAGATAGTGTCGCCACAACTTGAAGGCAAACACTATAGTTACAAGTTTCAAATCATGAGTTGGATAATTTTGCTCATGAGGTCTCAATTGTTTAGAAGCATATGCAATTACCTTTCCGCCTTGCATAAGTACACATCCCAGTCCATTTTTAGAAGCATCTTTGTATACATTGAAAAGCTCTTCATTATTTGGTAATACAAGGATCGGGGCAGATACTAACCGCTTCTTTAACTTTTGGAACCTCTTCTCTTATTTTTCACCCTACGCAAATTTTACATTCTTTTGTGTCAATTGAGTGATTGATTTTGAAATTCTTGAGAAGTCCTTAACAAACTTCTTGTAATATCCAGCCAATCCAATAAAACTTTGAATCTCAGTTACTGTCTCTAGTCTTTTCCATTCTACTATAGCCTTAATCTTTTTTGAATTAACAGATATAGCATCTCCTATTATGACATGTCCAAGAAAAGATATTTCCTTTAACCAAAAGTCACACTTAGACAACTTTGCATACAACTTATGTTCTCGCAATGTTTGCAACACCACTCTCAAATGTTCTTCATGTTTTTCAAGTGTGGCAAAGTATACCAAAATATCATCAATGAACACAATTACACACTTATTCAATAAAGGTCCGAACACGCTATTCATCAAATCCATGAATGCTACAGGAGCATTCGTTAGACCAAAAGGCATCACAAGAAACTCATAATGACCATATCTAATACAAAATACTGTCTTCGGAACATCCTCTAACTTAATTCTCAACTGATGATAGCCTCAACTTAAGTCAATCTTAGAAAAGACACTTGCAATTGGTTAAACAAACCATTGACCCTCAAAAGTGGATACTTATTCTTGATGGTCACTTTATTTAGCTCTCTGTAGTCAATACAAAGTCTAAGTGATCCATCATTCTTCTTGACAAAAAGAACTAGTGCTCCCCAAGGTGAAACACTTGGCCTTATAAAGCCCTGATCCAATAACTCAAGTAATTTCTTTTTTGACTCTTGTAACTCAATTAGAGCCATCCGAATTGGAGCTTTAGATATCAGCTCAGTTCCTTGAATCAAGTTGATAACAAAGTCAATCTCTCTTTTCAGTGGCAAACTAGGTAATTCATTTGGGAATACATTGGGAAATTCATTCACCACTCGAATTTCCTCTATGTTTGACTTCTTGGAATCGATGTCCAAAGCATTTATCCAACCAACATTTGTCATCAACTCTAGAGTACTTAGCTCTTGTACTATTGCTGCTGTAAAAATCCCTTGGAATATAGCTCTATTTCCTCTTGAAGCTTCAAACATCACTTGCTTTTCTTTATAGTCTATAGTAGATTTCATGCTCACCATCCAATTCATTCCTAATATGGCATCATATTTATCCATATCTAAAATGATCATATCTACTTTATTGTCGAAGTCTTGAATCCTCAAAGGACACCCTTTCACCATTTCTCTTATAATTACTACACTTCCCGTAGGAGTTCTCACTCCCAAACTCAAGTTAGTAGCAATTGCAGCAAAACTCATTTACTGTACCACTTCTAGAGCTATGAAAGAATACGTAGCTCCCATATCAAACAAAGTATAGATTGAATGTCCAACTATGTCGATATTCCCTGAATCATAAGATTCTTAAGTCTTATTCTCATGTCATAGCTTTATAGGTTTTCACTTATAGCTTCTATTTACTTATTACTGCTCAATGCTTTATATACTACTCAGAATAACTAAAGCAATTTAATAATGAGAATTTAAAATACATACCTGCTATCAACTTGTAATCCACCAATTCTTCAATCCCTTTAGGTACTTCCAAATCTTCTTCTACATAGTCCTCATAACTCCAATTACCCTCCAAATTATATACCCTAGCAGCATTTGTTGCACTTGGACGTGTATTCTCTGCATTTGATCCTCCAATGGCAAGACGTCCAATAACTGGTGGTGGTTTGGAAACTTGAGCATTTGCAGTTGTGCGCTATAAACAAGTAGTAGAATAGTATCTGACTTTGTTGTAGATGAAGCAAGTAACTGCATTCTTCTTGGGACAATCTGTTACCCGGTATGAGCTTTCACCACAATAAAAACATTTCCCTTGCAATTGGGGACAATCTCTAGGATAGTGAGTCCCTTTGCACTTCCAACTCTTAGGTGGTCCACTAGTTTTTTTCTAGAACCTTCCTGGTGGTTTCACAAATCTCCTCATCTTGTTACTACTGCTTTCACCAGGTTCTTCAAAAGGTCTCTTCCTAAATACACTTATTTTGCATTTTCCCACATCCTCACTCTGTTTCTTCGCATTATCTAACACTTGTGTTTTTTCTACCATATTTGTAAACCTTAGAAAATTGGTAGTCTGAATCTTAATTTAAGTCCGAGTATCCTAAACTAGTCATGAGTTGGTAAGGCTAGTAACAATAAAAGATTATGAATTTTAATAAATCAAATATAACATCGATAATAAAAACCCTAGAAACCCATTGAAACCCTAAATTGCGTACCAAAATACTAAATTTGATTTATGTACAATTAACCAAAATCGAACCCGAACTTGATCAAAACCCTAAAACTATAACTTTAAGTCTATAAAATAATTAAATATCACTCAATAGTGATATAATTGAAGTCAATTACAATTATCAACTAAATCGTATAATTGCATAAAATTTTTAATGAAATCGTTAAAATAACTTGTAAAAATTATAATTATAACAGATACCAATTAAATTGATAAATTTTTACAAAATTCTAAAATTAATTTATGATGATTATTTTTATGATTTTTATGTTTAGAAAAGTTACATATATTTATTTTTAATTTCTATTTTCTTCCTTTTTCTTTCTTTCTTTTTCTCTTTTCTTCCTTCTCCTAATTTCATACGGCTGCCACGTTCTAGAAAGGAAAAAGAAAAGATCAAAAGCTAGCAGCTCACGTGATACAATTCAAATTCCAGGTGTTGCAATTATAAAATAAAATCAATTACAAATGGATTAAGTTGTCTTGTCTACATAAATACTAAATCTATTAGATTTGTTTACATCTTATTTAATCTAATTCCTTAAGCAAGTTGGGGACATCTGGAAAAGTTAGAACAAAAGAGAGAAAAAAAGAAAAAAAAAATCTAGCAAGTTATCACGCACACACATACACAAAATTGGAAACAAAGGAAAAGAAAAAGAAAGAAAGACTAAGAAGAAGAAGAATATATTATCTATATATTTAGGTAAGTATATTTATTTTAGTTGTATATATGTATATTATATGGTATGTACATGTATATACTAAATATTTTGTTGTATTTTACTAAAGATTTCATTACATATACATGTATATATGTCTATATGTGTGTATAAATATATTTATGTAGACATGTATATAGATACTATTAGGTAAAATATATGGTATATGAATATACATATATATATATATAAGAAAACATGGATATATATATGCATGTACACGAAAACAATATATATATATATATATATATGTATGTGTACATAAGAATATGTCTAGTAAGTATTTATTATTTTCACAAATTAAACATAGATATATATAGATCTATATGTACACGTGATATGCATCTTAATGTATGGATGTATATAACATTTATGTTCATATATGATATATATATGTGTAAGTATACATGTATTATATATATATCTATGTCCATGTGCTTCATATTTTCTCTTCATGTATACAAGTAAGTTATTTTTTTCTTATATATGTATATATAAATGTGGTGTGATATAGCATATAGTATATAAGTATACCTCATGAAATAAAATAAGGTTATAGAGAATAGGTATATATATTACCGTAAATTAGGAAAAATAATTACTAATTAATTAAATTATAAAATTAATCAAATATAGTAATAAATATATATATGTATGTGTATTGTAAAATACAAGTAAATAATAAGAAAATAATATATAAGAAAAATAAAAGTAATAATAATAATAATGATAATTTTAATGAGTCTAAAATCTCAAAAATAGGTAAAAATACGTAATTAGGGTAAAATGAGCTTAAAATAACAACATTATCATTTATACGATTTAAATAATTATTAAATCATAAATATACTAAGAAAAGCTAAAATTAATATTTTATAACTTTTTAAATTAAAATAATAAATTTTGTGATATTTTTATATCATAGTTCAAATTGCGAGTCACAACATCCAAAACGAACTTCGCTATGAGAAAATATGCTCGAAAACAATCAAAATATACTATAAGTTCATAACAATCTGAGCTAAAACAAAAAAGTTATACGTAATTCGATAAAAAGCTCGAATCAACAATTTCACGTAATTAGGTGAAGTAAACCTTACAAATTACGATACTAGTTTAACTTTAAATTCCTAAACTTACAATTTTCTATATTTCTTATTCTTAGGTGATCTTGATCTTGACCTTGAGCTGCCCTTAGATTATTAGGACCTTTGAATTAACTATGGCTGAGTGAGTTTTTCTTGATGATCCCATATTTGCTTGTGTTTGTAATTAGTAAATATAAATTATGATCAATAATTGAATATTGTATAGGGTTGGGTTATGCTTGTGTATGATAATTGTTTGTTAATGGTGAATTTACTTTAAATAACAATAACGTATTAATTATTGCATAATATATTCACTAGGAACTGATTGTTTATGACCTTAATTGATTACTGAATAATAAGACTAAATTTTACTTGGCTAGAAAAATTTAACTTGAAACATGCATAATCATATACTGCATAACTATTTTCGGCCGTCACATTATACGGAGGTAGTAAGAGGCTACACGTGGGTTGATTATTTGATTGTTATAGATTTCATACGATGCACAGGTGCGATATGACCTTACCCTGACCCACGGGATTATTAGGCATTGGAGGTGCGATTTGCTTAGTTAAGGGTCGAATCCAGAGGCCTCCATTTAGGGGTGAGTGAGGGCTGCATGAATCTACTCACAATTATATGTAGAACTTGTTTTTGATAAAACTAATAATGGATATACCATTACATTTTAAATATAAAACGCGGAGTTTCATTATGAGATAAGTTCTAGTTTGATACCTGTCACAAACCAAGAGGGCTAGTCGTGGCAGTCACCGTATACTGTATAAAGGATTGCAGATTGAATTATCTTACAATCGACGACCCTTTTATATGATATACAAGGCTACAGCTACTACTAATTACCAAGAGTGTGCAAGCTTAAGCAATATCATTTCATGATCAATAATAATATTATAAAAACATAACACATAGTTTATTTACATAAAAGTTTACAAATACAGAGTCTGAAACGTATCTAAAGTCTGACTAATATAAAAATTACATATTCAAATATATAATTAATCAAAAGTACTCTCCATACTCATCCAACTCCCACACTAACCCCGTGTAGAAAACTAACTTAAGGCATGGGTAGCCCGACTCCACAAAGAGGTCAGCCTACAAATGAAGACTACAAGGGTATAAGCTAACTAGCTTAATGAGATATTTTCCCTCAACCATACAGCAATCAAGTTTATACAACAGTTAAGTTCAACAAAATGAATGCATGAACAAGCAGTATGCTAAACAATTACATGCAGGTGACCAAGTACTGCATGCAACTTAGATTTAACGCCCTCCGAAGTTAAGGTTGGAAATTCATCGGTACAGTCAGATCCGGCTATCATATTAGAACTTATTTCATAACGAAACTCCGCGTTTCGTATTTAAAATATAATGGTACATCCATTATTAACCTTATCAAAATGAGTTCTATATATGATTGTGAGTAGATTCACGTAGCCCTCATTCACCCCTAAACGAAGGCCTCTGAACTCGACCTATAGCTAAGCGGTTGGCGCCTCTAACGCCTAGTTATCCCACGAGCAAAGGTAAGGTCATATCGCACGTGTGCACCATACGAAATCAAATAACAATCAATAATCAACTCACGTATGGCCTCTTGCTACCTCCGTGTAATGTGACTGCTTGGAATTATTTATGCAGTGCATGATTTATGCATAATCTAAGTTAACTTTTTCTAGTTGAATAAAAAGTTAAGTCATATTTAATTAATGATCATTCTAAATCACAAACAATCAATCTAGTGAATCTACTATGCAACAAACATTATATTATTGAAATTTAAAGTAGATTCACCATTAACAACAATTATCATGCACAAGCATAACCCAACCTCACACACATTCATTTATAAATCATAATTTAGATTAACTAATTACAAGCACAAACAAGTATGGAATCATAAGGAAAAACTTACTCAGCCATGGCTAGCTCAAGGGTTGTAGTAGTCTGAAAGCAGCTTAGGGTTGATATCAAAGTCACTTGAGAATAATGAACATTTTATAAGTTTGGGAATTTACAGCTAACTAGTGTTATAATTTGTAAGGTTTATTTTACTTAGTTACGTGAAATTGTCGATTCGACCTTTTTATCGAATCACGTGTAACTTTTTCGTTTTAACTCGGATCGTTATGAACTTATAGTCTATTTTGATCGTTTTCGAGCGTATTTTCTCGTAACGAGGTTCGTTTTGAATATTGTGACTCGTAACGTAAATTATGATATAAAAATATCACAAAAATTATTATTTAAGTTTAAAAAATTATAAAATATTGATTTTTACTTTTTCTTAATATATTTATGATTTAATAATTATTTAAATCATATATTTGATATTTTTATTATTTTGAGCGTATTTTTCTATTTTTGAGATTTTTAACTTTATTATGATTATTATCATTATTATTACCTTTATTATTTTTACTATTTCTCATTTTCTTATTTATTATTTCTCTTATGTACTTCACAATTATATACATATGTATATTCATATACTTATAATATATATATTTTATAATTTATTTTATTGAAAAATCTTTAATTACGGTATCATATATATATATATATATATACATATACACCTTACATTTTTACGAATTTAGTAAATATATTATATATGCTAATACATATTCGGTATACTACTTATATATATATTATACATATTATATATGTATATGTATTTATTGAAAATAAACATACTCTTATATACATATTCATGTATTTGTATTTATATATATATGTCTTACATATGTACATACATATAAATACATACATATATATTCGGTATATACATATAATTACCACTCATGGAGGTATA